>LTAE01000021.1:128253-169777 GCA_001647135.1 Pontederia paniculata
TCCCCCCCCCCCATCTTCTTTCAATGGCTGTCTATCTTGGAGATGGACTTTCGTGCATGCCTATATTGATCAACTCGTGTTTGACCGTGCTCATATCGTGCTGCTACAATGTCGTGTCGTGCCAAAAATATTACTTCGTTGGCCTTGCCCAACACGATTTTGATGTGTCGACCGTGCCGACTCGGATCGTGTCGTGCGGGTCGTCATTTTTTTTATTTTTTAAAATTAATATTTTAATTATCTTTAAAATTTAATTTATTAATATATAAGAGTGAATCATAAATACATACGTATATAAATTATTAAATCTATAATCTAAAGAGTAAAATTATAAATTTATAAGTGTATGATATTATAGTTTATAACTTGTTCCTTTTTTAGTTTTCATATAAAATATTGATAAGTTATAAATATAATATATAGTCATTATAGTTCATTTTTTAATAACTTATTACTTATGTTTATAGTGTTATAGCTTATAACTATATAGCTATTTTATAATTATATACTAGTATTATACTAATATATTATTATATTATATTAATTTAGTACATTATAATTATTATATACAATGATATAATATTTATATAATATTATATAACATATGGCGTAGAGATAGACTTTCGTGTGTGCTCGTGTCGTGCTCGTGCTGGTCAACCCGTGTTTGATTGTGCTTGTGTCATGCTACTATAGTGTCGTGCCATATCATGTTGTGCCAAAAATATTACTTCGTATAATCGAAAAAAAAAAAATATTACTTCGCTGAGACAGGCCGCCCCAACATGATTTCGATCGTGCCAACCTGGGTCGTGCCGTGCGGGTCGTCATTTTTTTAAAAATTAATATATTAATCACCTTTTAAAATTTAATCTATTAATATATACGAGTGAATTATAAATACATAAGTGTAAAAATTATTAAATCTATAATCTATATAAGAGTAAAACTATAATTTTATAAGTGTATGATATTATAGTTATAATTTATTCCTTTTTATAATTATTATATAAAATGATATAATATTTATATAACATTATATAACATATGGCGTATAAATGGACTTTCGTGCGTGCTCTTGTTTGTCAACCTGTGTTTGATCGTACTTGTGCTCATGCCCGTGTCGTGTTGCTATAGTGTCGTGTCGTGCCAAAAACACTACTTCGTTGGCACGACCCAACACGTTTTCGGTCGTGTCAGACGTGCCGACCCGGGTCATGCTGTGCGGATCGTCATTTTTTTTATTTTTTAAAATTAATATCTTAGCCAATATATATATATATATATATATATATATGCATGCACAGGCATAGGGGTGGCCCCAAAGTTGGAAGTACGTATATAATAATAATTGTAGCCAATAAATACAAGAAATGGTAAAAAAAAGACACATGATTATCTCATTTGCTTTAGTGGTTAAGTGATCATCATAGATATTATGAGGTATTGGCTACGATTTTCCATCATCTACTAATTTTTTTATATATTTTATTTCTGATAATGTTCGATCATGAATTCAAGCCGCCTGGGCCGGGATTAAAAAGAATGGGATAGACTTATCGTCTCGGACGGGTCCGAGCTACCGGGCACCGTGTCAAGCCCAAAACTTGTATGGGTTGGCCTGACACGAGTTGACTCGAGCATGACACAAGTGTAGTACCCGAACTGGGCAGGCCGGTACACATTTTGGGCGTGTCGACGCTCCAACGCTAGCCCGACACGAGATCCATCTATAGTCTATTCGATTCCAAACATAGTGTAAAAAGAAGTACTCTTCTTTTGTGGTTTGAAAATGAATAGAAGAAGAAAATGGTGTAGTGACCATTAAAAAGATATAAGTTTGATTTTTATGGATATCTTAATTTTACTTTTTATCTATTAGATCGTGGAGTTACAAACATTTTGAAAAAGAGAAGAGTAACAAATTTTCGATAAAATTATAGGATAAAGTGACAAGTAATTTGTAAGTTTTTTATTCATGTATACGATTTGGGACGATAATACGAATAAATTAATATTTTAACTTTTGATTAGTACACTTAGCACCATCAATATCACTTTTTGAATATTAAAATAAAAGAATAAATACTAAAAGATGTCTAATCATTCAAATAAAGATGAATTGGGTCTTCAGCGTCTAAGCATAATTTTTTTTTAAAAGCATAAGATATTAGACTTCACATAAATCAACTTTCTTTTCTTTCCCCAGACGGAAAGAACTAAATAAAGACATGTCAATGGGTGGGCATTGGCTTCATGTCATTAAAGCCACCGCCAAATACCATATCTGATAACATAATTCTTACCATATACATACAAATATATATATATATATATAAATATATATAATATATGCTGGCAGCAACTTCATATTAAGATAATAACCTAAATAAAGCCAAAATTACATAACCGCCTTCATCACTAGGGCTTCAACAAACTTGTTATTTTTTATTGTTCATCATCTCGTCACTATTATTGATAGCAAAGTCCAATTAAAAATACATTATATAGTTTCTCCTTTGTCATGTTTCACTTAAACCTAGAAGAAGAGAAAAGAAGAATGATTTAAGTGTCTGTTTGGATGCACACTAATTTTAAAGTATTTGTTTATTATGTCGTAATAGTTTTATTGACGATTTTTTTGTAAACAGGTGTTTGACTTTAATTTTTATCGAATGAAAATATAACATAATAGACAAAAGACATCATAAAATAATTATCTACTCTTACTTTCGTTTATTTTTTTCTTTTTTATCTTTTTGAAATTACAACGTATTTAAAAATTTAAAATATTTTTACGTCAAAAAAATATTGTTGAATGGCACTTTTATAAAAGTGTCTTATTATATTTTTTTTAAAACGTCGAAAATTTTTACAAAGTTCTCAAACATGTCCTAAGACTTATTATTAGTTCAACAAGTACAAGGACTCTTCTTAATCTTATTATTCTAGTACTCCGTACATTAGTTCTATTTGTTGACAACAGTTAACATCAGGGATAACCATGCAAACAATATTTGTAGCATTCATGTATTTAACACACTTTGTAGGATCCACTCTTGTTTTTTTTCTTTTTTGTTTATGAGTTAGTGACACTGTGTTAGGGATAACCACAGAAGACTAGGAATAGCAAATTAAGAGGTATATTAATAATCACAAGATCCAGGCTCATTATTAAGAATCACCAACCAAATCAAAGTGTCAGCAGAAAAAAATTTGCAGTAAGAGGATGAGCATTAAATGCTTCAGGCACCAGTCAGACAAGAAATGAGATTATGATGAAATTAGTGAATGATAAATGATAAATGCAGGAGCCATGCAGTGGCACTCTGGATCAAAATGACATCACATCAATTCTGAAAGCCTAGAGACCACCATCACAAAATTGCACAGGAGAAAGAATCTGCACAAGGACAGGGCAGACCACAACTTCACATGATGGTTTCTTGAGCTGTTTTTCAAGTATCAATCTCCTCCTGAAGGAATTCAAAGCAGTCAAGACAAAGGAAAAAAAAAAAGCACATCAAGTCTGCCCCCACCAACCATTCACAGGGCAGTCAGAAAGTAAATGTAAAGATGCAAAAGATCAGCATGTTGATCCTCACATATTCACTGTGTTGATCCCAACACTTGATCAGCCTTTTCATGTACATTCAAATTTTTTATACTGCACCATCCCTTTCATTTCCCTCCCTCAAGAAAACACAGAAAAGTATATGTTCATCTTGAAACAAAAGCAAGTTTATGATTACAGTTAAACCCTCATTTGCTGAACATGTATGTCCTCTTTGTTGTGTGTTCATGGTAAGCATGACAAATGTAGAAGCCAACACTAATCAATGGGATGGGATGAAGTGGTAAAAAGCTGCTCCCTGTTTAAAGAAGGTCTCGAGTTCGAGTTTGAGTTTCGCTGTATGCAGTAATTTTCCATTGAGGGTCTCAACACAGATTAGTCGGATGCTAGTAGTTTCGGATACTGAGGGGCAACCGAAAAAAAAAATGTAGAAGCCAACACTTTGTACTTGAACAGAAGGTATAAGCAACAACATTAAGCAGTGTTCATATCATTGCAAAAGTAGACTTATTTCTCTAACTAAAGCAAGTAACACATCTTTAACTCCTCTTAGTGATCCATGCATGTCATATCTATTAATACATTTGGAACACTTAACAAAAGAAGCTGCTAAAACTAACAAGGAAGAAGAACAAGCAAGAACAGCAGCATATAATTTTCTGCAACCTCAGTGACCGAGTTGCTCATGGAGAAGATGGAGAAGAGCCATGCAATGCAAACTTCCCTTCATGGCCATTCTTCTCCGGGAACCCCACGCCGTTGTCCTCGTCCTCGTGGCCGCCGACGTCGTCCGCCGGCCTCCTGGTCGAGTGCATGCCGCCGGAGGACCCCGCCGTGCTTTGCTTGTTGTTGTGCATCCACACCTTGAAGACCCCCTTCTCGACGCCGATCCTTCTACAGAACTCCTCCACCGTGCCGTCGTCCCGCTTCGGCATCCTCCACCCGAGCTTCTCCGACAGCTCGTGCATTCGCAGCTTCTGCTCCGCGCTGAACTTAGTGCGCGCCCGCCTCCGGTGCAGCTGCTCCCCGCCCTGCGGCGTCGCCGTGGCCGGAGAGACCTGGGCCAGGGGTGCGGGGCCTCCGCCGCCTCCGCTGAGGGCGAGAAGCATATCGGGCGCCGAGTAGTAAGGCAACGGGGAGCGCGACCGCGGGCGCCTGTGGTGGAGGCTGTGGAGCTCGCCCTCGTCGTCTTCTTCGTCGGCAGAGTCGTCTTCGTCGGCGTCGTCATGGCCGGTGGTGGCGCCGCCGGCGGGCACGACCGCGGAAGGTTCGTGCCCATGGCGGCGGAGGCGGAGGGCGCGGCGGTGGAAGTTGCGGTGGCAGCCGCAGGCGGCGCAGGTGAGGGACGCGGGGACGCTGGGGTCGGAGGTGGCGGAGGGCATGAACTCGCCGCAGCCGTCCACGGCGTGGCCGCCAAGGGCGGCCGCGTGGTTCTTGAGACACTCTCGGTAGCCGACGTTGGCCTCCGCCCCTGCAGCCGGCGGCTGCTGCTGCTGCTGCTGCAGCTGATACTTCTTGAGGGCGCCATTCGGGAAGGAGGGCGGTGGCTTGGCCTCATGCGGCGGGCTTAAGCTTTCCATGGTTTTAGAGAGGCAAGAGAAGATAATTAGAATCACAGGATTAAGTACTCCCTACAGTAGTTGCCTTTGGCTTGTACCAGTGGAGGAGAGAGAGAGAGAGAGGAGGAGAGAGAGAGAGAGAGAGAGAGAGAAAGCAAAATATTGTGGAGAGAGATAAACTTGTAGTCGATAAGGAGAAAAAAGAAAATTATGAAAGAAGGGAGATGCGATAACATGGAGATAACATGGAGAGAGAAAATGAGTTTGCTAGTGACTGATGGAGTGAGGGAAATGAAGATTAGGATGTTCTGGATATATATGAGTGAGAGTGAGAGAGAGAGAGAGAGAGAGAGAGAGAGAGAGAGAGAGAGAGAAGCAAGTGTCATGCTTATGACAGCATAGTTTTGTAGTTTTTTTGTTGCTCTTGACTCATAATTTAGCATCGACAACAAAATTATAATTAGTATTTTTTAGAAAGAAAAAAATCGGATTTTTTTTCATTTCAGTTACCGTAACATCGATTATTTAATTCATGCAATTAATTATAATTATAATTATAGTTTATTATTAAACTCATTTAATTTGATATTTGTTTCATATCACATAATTAATTATAATGATTGAAACTTCTTATAATTTTTTAAGTATACATTAAAAAATAAATTGGCAATTTGCTTAAACTATCATTTCATCTTAAACCCATCATATTTATATGATTTCTTTATAAATAAAAAAGCACCAAATTGATAATATAAAGATTGGCTTCATTACTGTTGTCAGAATCGGACCGGACCGACCGATTCGACCGGTTCAACCGTCAACCAGGGCCTAGTCCGGTCTTTGTTCGATGAAAAAACCGAGTACTGAGCTAGACCGGTCAAGAAGTGTCGAACCGCTTGAACCAACCATTTCTAATGAATCGGCCGGTTCAGAAAACAAAGAAAAAAAATGGGCTTAAAAAAGGGAAACGGGCTTTAAGGATAAATGGGCCATACAAAAATTATAGTTTATTTTTTTTTAAATCAGTTTTCATTTCTTTTTCTTTTTCTTTTTAATTATAAAAGAATTTTTTTAATTAATATTTGTATTTGAATAGATAATTATTTAAGATATATTTTTATTAATAATTTTTATATCAAATAAAATGTTAATTGATAATAACTTTTGAAAATATTTACATATTTAATCATTTATTTGTGATTTTTTATCTAAATTATAAATCGTATTTTAATTTAATATTTTTTAACAGTATTCGGTTCGACCGTCCGATTTAATCGATTTGACCGATTAAATTTAACCCGAAAGCTCGTCCGGGTCGATGTATGGTTCAGTTCTGACAGCATTGGGCTTCATAATCAAGACGGTGCAACGAGTCAACTTTTCACCTTTCGAAATGTTCAGATGTATATTGGCATATGAAGCGAGTGAAGTTTCTTACTTTCTATTTCATATATTGAACATTTCATGTTAAGTCGAATAATTTAATTCCAAAGTGCGATAAAGATATAAGTTGGAAGTATAATGGAGAATACAAATGTGATGCAATTATTAAAAGAGTTTTGTTACAACGTTTGAAACATCCTTTTTACCTCTCAAAATTAAATACTATATAATTTTATAAACTTTTGAGAACAGTTTAATGACGTGAGTATTATAAGATTTTTCTGACAAATTATTTATTTATTGGAAGATTTAGATTTCTAGTTATTACAAACAGAAAAAACAGCAGCCAGAAAATAGCATGTCAGTTCTCGAGAATACATATTTTAAAGAATTTAATGAATATGTGCTCTATTTAATTAAAATATATGTCATCTTTTATTTTTTTAACAATGAATTTAAAATTTATGATTGAAAAAATAAGTAAAAAATATAAATTTTAAATAATTTATTTATTTATAATCATTCGTTTAGAATCTAATCATTTATAAAATAGAAGACATGATATACTTTATTTAAGTAGAATAATTGTTTTTTAAACTTAATTTCAATGTTTATTTATAGCTATTTTAAGTACCTTTACATATATTGGGCCCAAAGCAAATTGCAGCATCGGTTATTGGTCGTGGGCCATATCAATATGGATCAGAATTTGATCCAATCCACCAGGAACAGGTAAGAAATTAGGTTCACAAATACTGACGTGGTCATCCGGAAGACACAAAATGTTGAAATAGGAAGAGGTATGTGTTGGCAAAGTTGTCAAGATCTCGATCTTTTACGATCTATCTTACGATTTTTTTATATTTAACACCCTATTAATTTTACGATCTAATTCGTAGATCTTTACGATCTTCATAAGATCTTTCACAAAATCAAACGATCCTTATCCGATCGTCGATCTTGCAACTCTCTTTCGATTTTAGGTAAGATATCGATCTTAACAACTTTGTGTGTTGGTATGTGACCGATATGTTCGTCGCCAATTGGACGCGCGTGAAATCAGCGGGTGAAGAAATCCCTGGCGAACACGATGCTAGACGAACGTTGGACGCAAGCTGACGGACAACCATCGTCGGAAGACGCATAAGAGTAACACTCTAAGGGCTTCATTGCCGAGCTATCGATGGGAGAGAAAATTGCACATTTCATCGTGCAATAACTTGATGGCGTGATTGGCGAGATTATGTTGACGATGGTGTTGGTCCACGGTGTTAATGAGGCGTGGCAGGGATGGACTCCGGTGGATCGAGATGCGCCTATAAAAGAAGCTCCTATTGGAGCAGAAAGGATCACCGGTTGGATGCACTGAACCTTCTAACAATGTTTTGCGGGTTTACTTCAGTATCCAAGTGAAACATTTGCACCTAATTATTTTCCTGACCTTCTATACTTGGTATTATTTTTATATAACTAGTAGTCATAAATTTAATGCTACTTACTTAGATGCATTTTTTTCATATGAAAAATTCTATATCCTCCTAACTCATCCTCCTAATAATCCTCCTAATACTCACATATTAAAAATACCTCACAAAGTTAATTAATTTATAGTGAGTGCCATTGTGAGGTATTAGACAGATTATTAGGCTGAAATTTAGGAGGATATAGCAAAACTCTTTTCATATTAATGCTAAATGTGCAAAATGCTACTAATATCTAGCTCAGTACTCAATCATTCTAATTTCATGTAATTCGCTGCAGCCAATTGGAACTGAACAAAATCAAACCTAATTCATTTTCTAAAGAAAAAAAAAGGGCTCATGTTCATGATAAAGGGGAAAAAACAAAGAAATTTGCTGGATATGTAATCATAGTACACCACAATGTTATCATTACGCCAAACTATCACTAGATCAGGATCTTGTTAGTAGATTTTTGTATAATTTACATGGAATGCTAATGCCTAATCTTAAAGGAGATCAGAAGTAAAAAATGTGTATGAAAACATCGAGAGCTTTACTCAAAAAAGAACTAAGACAATGAACAATGGAGATTGCGATATCTCAAGCTTCTCTTCAATATTAACTGCTGTACACATTTCTGTATAAGGAACACAAAGATTTCTGCCGGAGCAAAAACAAAGAACTCAACAAAATAAGACAACTCAGTTAGTTTCAATGTAACTTCTCAATTCTCCAACAGCCAAAGCATGCTTGATTCTGGTCTCTGGATGACACATGCAAAATCTTGGAGTTGGATTGCAGTATCAGCACTTGTTGTGAATTGGATCCGATCCACGTCGAACTCTCCTCTTGCTCATCTGTGCGCCGGCGAACGACGTCGTCTTCGACGATGCGGCCGAACCTTTCTCTGTCCTCAAGCCTGCAACAGCATCTCTCTTGGATGTCCTCGGCTTCTCCTCTGCCATCTTATCATGCTTTGTGCTCACTCTGGATGTGGTGGCCATGTCCACCCTTCTGAGGCCAAAAACTAGACTTGCTTGGTTAGCTAAAAGGCCAACGAGGAGGAGGAGGACAAGGAGCCTACTGCCATGGACAGACATGTCTCCTTGCTGTTCACTCAGATTCTTACAGGAGGCAGGGCAACTGAGCAACTGATGAGAGATGATCCTTCTGTTTCCTTAGGCCTTCTCTGTGTACATATATCCTGGTGGCAGTTTTGGTCCAAAAGCATAAAGCTCAGGGTGCTGTGTGTGTGGGGGTCCCAAGAAGCTCTCAATCATATGACAGCAACTGCAGGACCTGCTCTAAGGCTGTTTCAGAAGGTTCTGAATTCTGATACTAATGCAAAGAGGAAGTCATGGATTTCCTCAGCAGGCAGCTTAACTAAGCATTCATTACTTGGAAAAAAGAAAAGCAGAAATGTGGGAATATGCCAGCAATCCAATCACTTGCTTTATGCCATCATCCTTACATGATCTTCTTCAACTTTAGAAGCACTCCTCTCCATGCAACAGTGAGCATTCAGTCCTTGGAATGCACTGTTGCCCAAGCATTTCCCCCTCTGCATGCAGAATTCTTCCTCCTCTATTCCTTCTCTCTCTCTCTCTCTCTCTCCATTCTCTTTATTTTTTTGCAAGCAAGCTTCTTTAATTTTTGAATTTTGCTTTATACACATTGCAGCATGACCCATTCAAAGCCTTAAAGATGGCTCACAGCAAGCTCATTTTTTTTTCTGTTTTGCTTGCCACCTCTGTGCTTTTATCCAGACTGCTCCTTCCTTTTTTTTCCCCCTTAAATTTCATGTAGCTTAGGAATTACCAAAATTTAGAGGATCAGGTTCCATATATGGATCTTAGGATGTTGGACTGGTCATGGTCCAAGTACTAAAGCAAAAAGAGAGTAACCTCCTAAAAATTAAATAAAGTGAAAGAGAGAGCAGCAGTTTTTTTTATGCTTTTGGATTTGGATCCAATCCTTTGGCAGATCACAAGACAATTACTATATATCTCCAAGAGACATCAATCTAATACCATGATCTGACAGTGGAATATGCCTAAGTAAATTAGATTTAGGAACATAAGTTTGTGCATCTTTTAGACAAACTGTTAAGATAAGTACATGTCCTTTTAACAACATGCTAATGCACCTGCTGTTCTTTGTCTGTCTGCTTATGCATGTGGATTTATTTTGAGGATGCAGCATAATATTTTATGCAGGATTTTAAATTTATGACCAATGTTTTATAGATGAACAATGAAGACCCAAGAGACAGAATTGCTGAGGAACCAATCAATTTGAAGATGAATTAACTGAGACCTTGGTTTTATTTGAGATTTAGTAAGTTTCTGATGAAAGATAAAATGTTGGCTAAGAGTTGGAGTTAGTGTAGACTATTTATTTATGTTATCATATATTCATCTTTTAGGATTTAAATATAAAAGCTTATAAGTAAACTTCAAATAATTCATTTGACAATACAATTTATTAAGTTTATATAATGCAATCACCACCACTATGATTTATCTTTTTTTTTTATTTTTTTCGATTGTCATCACATTTTTTAGAGTTTGGTGTCACTTCGAGTAGTGTCCCTAATTACGACGGTGACGAACTCAAGATATGTTTAAGCGAGAAAGAATCGTTCATCACTTCACACTAACTGTCATTGGTCCCAATTAATTTTGTATTTGTTATAAATATGGACGATAAATCTTTGTAATGACAGAAGGGTGTTGGGGGAATGAGGGACTGCTATTTTTGGCTTTTGCTTTTCTGTCTGCTGGGTCCTAAAGATTGGGGAGTGTTTACTAGGAAAGATGTTCCACTAATGAAGAAGTATAGAAACAAAATTCAGTTTTCATGGTCTTATCTAAAAATATTCTATGAAAGCTAACAGTTGAACAACAAATCTGTTTCTGATTTTGAAGCAGGAAGCTAATGTCCATGGACCACCCAAAAGATTATATTGGTGGATGATGTGATTAATATGGATGTTCACAGGTCAGGTTCGACAAGACCACTGAACTCAAATCCGAATCGACCCGTTCAATTTTGGTCGGATCGAATTCAATTGGATCAAGCTGTTTTTGACGTGTGAATCAAGTTCAACTCGATCTGATAAAAATCGAATTGGATCAGGTCGAACACTCTACCAAAAATTTTATTCTATTTTTTATTTTGCTTTTATTTTTTAGTATTTAATATGATTCATTATATTCACTATTCATTTTAAAGAATAAGATAAGCTTTTAATATTTTTTATTATAATATATTTTGAATTATAAATTAAATTTAATCTTTAAAATAAATTAATATTATTTTATTTTAAAAAATAAAAAAAATTAGATCATCGGGTCGGATCGAGTTAACTCAGATTGAAATTTTTTAATTCGTATCTAATTAAACTTTGGTCAAACCTTGATCGGATCCGAACTGATCCAATGTAATTTGTGTAGGTTCAGATTTTGAATGCATTATGCATGCATTTAGCAATACAATGTGTACTTTTTTTCTGTATAACGACAATGTTCTGGTTGGCCGTTTGATCATTTTTAAGTTGCCGGAGGTCTTCTTTTCAGGATAACAAGGATACATGAACGAGGAATGAATGGAGAAGAAAAAAATAAATAATTCAAATAATTTTAATTCAAAGAAGTAGGAGACGTGAAGCAAATGTTATTTATAATTAAATTTCTTCTTTTGTTTTATATTTACATTTAAGCGCAATATATTTTTAATGGAGAGATGGTGAAGAAAATATTTTATTTAGGCAAATTGTTTGGCATGTTTCGAATTTGTTATTAAAATAGTGATCAACATTGCGAGTAAGTCAAAATACTATATAATGTAATTTATATTCAATTACAAGATAGTGATAACAACTACTAGTTATTTAAGCTGTTGGTTATGGTGCCATTTAAATTTTTATTATAAATTTCTTCAAATACTTTCCCTCTTTGATTATTTCACTTTACCAATTTATTTCATTAAAAAAAATAAGATATTTGTTTATCAAAATCTAAATGCCGCAAGGAGGGGGATGCCGAAGGCGGGGCTAGTGACTGGAGTGAAGTCGTAACAAGGTAGCCGTACTGAAAGATGCGGTTCATACTTATACTTAGAAAAATCATTATAATAGAAAGTATAAAACTATTAAATTTCTACTATACTGATATCTATATATGTATCTGTAATAATAAAAAAATTTATATAATTAGAGTTTATTTATTAATTATAATATTAAAAAAGTTGTCAAATTAGAACAATATAAATAATAAAGATGAAGGCTCTGATTATGCAAATTATGGATGAAGGCTTAATTTGATGGAATGGTTTTTTTTCTTAAGATTTTAAAACATTGATTTCCTATCTTCCTTCCTCACAATATTAAATGTCAACTTTTATCTTGTTTCAATAACTCCCAAAAACAAATACAGTTTTATTTATTTTGAGGAAAAAAAAGTTATATAAAGAATAAATGATTAAAAAATATATTTTATTTGTTTGATATATGACTTCTAAATATAAAGAATATCCCGGGAATGTAGAAGACGAGATTTTATAGGAGGAAAATTGCTTTTCATTTGAAAATCTTTAATTTATTTTCTTAAGTTTTATCTATCTTTCTCCGTCAACGGGAAAAAAAATTCTTCAATTGATCAACTCGTTTAATTTCACCAAATACTAAAAAACCATGAAATTATCTTTTGAGAAAAAAATATTTATGACAAAACAAAAATATTATACCATCATCACTAGGAAAAAGTAAAGGAAAAATATTTCAAATTGAATATTTAGTTATCATCATTTAAAAAGCTATCTTAAATGTTTTGTATTTTTGTAATTATCAAAATAATCAGTTGAAAAATATCCAAATTACCTTTTTTTATATAAAAAATCACAAGGAACATTACTATTGCTGCAACAATGCCATCATTTGGCATTGGAATAAAAAAAAGTGAAAGAGGTCTCATTCCAATTGCAATCATGCACCTTTGGAATTAGGATTTCTCAGTCAAATGCTATAACTATTTATTATTCATTGTCGGCACTTCGGCTCCGTTTGGTAACATGCAATTTGTTCTTAGATTAATTTTTTTTAATTCAGGAGATAGTCCAAGAAGCTTAATTCAATAAGAATAGAGCTAATCCAGAGAAGAGATGAAATATTTTATTTTCAGCTTTTTTATTCTTTCCATTATGGCCCTGTTTGGAATAAGAACATGAGCAATGAGAATTAGCAGGAATATTCTTTTTTAATTCTTGTGAAGAGAATAGAAGTGAGATATTCTTATGATGATGTTCTAATGGGTGTTTGGATGATTTAATTAGTATTGTAATAATTAAAATTAGGTAGTATTTGATTGAAATAAGAAAAATATTGATATTTTATTATATATTTTTATTAAATATAATTAGGAAGCAATAATTATAATTATTTTATATAATTATAATTATTGAATTAAATAATGATAAAAAATATATAATTATAATTATACAAAAATCATGCAATTAGACTTTATTTTATTTACAATAAAATATTCAGTAATATATTATTACCAAATAACGTAATAATATATAATTAACTAACACATAAAAAAAGTTATTATCAAAATACTTATAATATTCTATTTTATTATTAATGTTATATTTTTATGCAAAATTTGATTAATGTTAACAAAATTAATTATACAACCGATTATATATTTACTAAGATATAATATTTTAATAAATTAGCTTTAAAAAGGTAAAGAGGAATAAATAAATTGTTCTTGCCTTGAGCAAGAACAATTTGTTCTTATTTTGGTAACAAAAAATAGTGGTATCACAAAATTCGAGGTGATTTCAGAAAATGAGAATAAAATGTTATTCTTCATGTGTTTTGATGAAAATACAATAACAAGGTGATTATTCTCATCTTGTTCTTGTACCAAACATGGCCTATGGGACCCTCCAGAAGAGAAAATAGGGTGTTTGATTAAAACAGTGGGAATAAGACTTTATTCTTGATCTTATTTCCGAACTAAACGGGGCCTTCAAAATTTGAAAAAAAAAGTAGAAACACAGATAACATTCATTTTTGAAAAAACTAATTATCATTAAGTTTTTTTTCTGCAATAATATATTTAGTTTTATTATTTACAATTACAATATTATTAGCTATGTTACTACAAGTGAAACTAAGGGTACTAATATAACTAATACATCTATTCTTTTTTTTTTAATTAACACTATATTATCATAATAAAACCTATATTATTATATTATATTATTATAAATAAATCTTAAATGTTTTTAGAATATCCTTCATTATTTTCATTTATTATTTATAATAATTTTTTATTATTACTATTTAGTTATTATATATTTTCAATGCGCACCACTAAGATAATTTAACAATTATTCCTTATTATTTTCATATAATTTGATTAAATTTTATATGAAATTATATATTAATATGATTACATATTATGTAAAAATTTCTGTGAGAACAATAATATCTCATTATTTAATTTTATACCTATTATCATTTCAATCAAATACTACTGAAATAATAACTTATTAAAATCAAACACGCTTAATTCCCCAAATTGGAATCGTGTAAAAATATTATCGTTCTGCACATTTTATTCCGACTTTAAGAACTTTAAATTTTGGTATCGAATAGCTGGCCCATAAATAATCGAAATACATAAATCGCCGACAAATGCACCACATGAAAAAAAAATGCAAAAAATTGAATGAACAGTGCAGATATCTAATAGTATTTGTAGTTTCTTTATGAGATGTGACCCTCATTTTATGTCTAAAAAGTTGCACTTTAAATTCAAAAAGATAAAATAAATAAAATGTGTTTTGCATCTCTCAATAATGATCCATTTCCTAAAACAGAGATCCCACTTATGGAAACACATAAACATGTTTGGAAAACCACTTGATTTTCATTCGCCAAAACAAAATTATAGGTTACATTGTTAATTCCAAGATTACGATATCTAATGTTTTTTTTTTTCATTCGTCAAATGTTTAAATTATTTTGCTGTTCTTTTCAAAAGTTTAAAAAAGATTAATTTTTGTCAACTATAATTTAATTTCACTTGACCTCCTAAATTTTGATATTATTATTTACCTTCACTCAAGTACTCAACTTTCCGAACACATCAAAATTTACTTTAAATACTTAAATTTTATTTATTTTTAATTATACATTTGTCCTTTTACCCTTAACTTTTAAATTTGAAAATTAGAAAAATTAAATGGAACTATCTTCAACTTATCTTTTTTACTGACCAATTTTTTTCAATGATTTAAAGTTAACTAAATAAAATTAAAGAAGACTAAAAAAGTAAATATATTATAAAATTAAAAAAAATAAAGATGTTACTTATCTTGTTTATCGTAAAATATTAAATCAACTATGAATATAAAATCTTATCTTCATTAAATAATTTGTCATAAATTATTAGATTTATAGTATATTTAATATCTTATAGTTGATAAAAAAATTATGCAAATTTTTTTGAGTTTATGAGTAAAACATTATTGGTGTCCAGGGCTAATTCATTGTTGGGACGAGTGCGACGGAGATAAATTTTGATCAAATTAGATATTTCGATACTCGAACTCGGGACTACTAGCTCTCGATTTTTTAACTATATGTGCCAAACAACTTGATTTAATTTATGCAGTTTGAAAAGTTGAGATGAGATTAACTGATAATATTAAAAATTAGAATAAATAAAAACATTATAATTAAAATGAGGAAAATACAAAAAAAACTAGTCTGACACCAGATCCAACGGCCGTCCAGGATTTAATCATCCAGTGGGCTCCGTGATCATGGCCCACAGCATGCGACCAATTAATGGCCTTCACGTCCCCATGTCATCATTTATCCGGGCAAAAAAATAATAATTAAACCACGCGTCGACGACTAACTCGCCACTCGCATCATCCGCTGCTTTATCCCCAACACACACACATGACACCACTCCATCGTGCGCCGACGACAGGAAGAATTACTCCCACGTGGCATCATCCCAATGCCTCAGTTTACGTTTCCCTGTTGCATTTAAAACAGCAAACCCGCGCCACCGTCGAACCCGCGCGAACCAAAAGATCCAAGAACCCGCGCTGTGGGCACCAAGACTTCGGTCCACGGCACCAAACAGCATCCACCGTTTCGGACGACGCGATGCATCCTCGTCTTCCATCAACGGATCGAGCTGAGCCGCTCATCCGTGCAAACGACGACGCAAGCGGAACAGCGGATCCGAGGCCCTCGCGGTCATCGCGGCTTGTTCTTACCTCCAGTGACCGCACTCTAATAATAAATTAATTAAAAAAAAATTTGCAAACAACGCAAAGATCTTTTTGTGGTACGGAGATCTTTCTGCTCCCGTTGGCCGAGTCGGTGGGTGCGACCCCGGTCGTGCGGAAACGTGCGCATATATTTTTCGCCATGCGGATGAATCGCTCACCGTACGATCGTCTCCCGAAGAGTGATATCGGCCGTGTGCTCGGATCGAGGGGAGCGTCGTGTTGATGAAACCCGCAGAAACTTTTTATGCGGAGTGTGAAGTAGATATAAGTTTTTGTTAAGATTTCAATCAATGGATGCATAGATCGATTAGATTAAGATTTTGTTGGAATTTTGTTGCCGTTTCCTCGATGGATTTTTGATACATAGATCGTGAGAGAGAGAGAGAGAGAGAGAGAGAGAGAGAGAGAGAGAGCTCTCCGGTTGGTCGATCGGAGGTCCGGTTCCTTTGCTGCAGTCTCCTTCTGGGAAGCGGTAAGCCTTCGTCACTAGATCTCGATTTCTCTTCTTTTTTTTTGTTTTTTTTTTGGCAATTTTTTGTTGAATTGTTAGCTGGATTTGGTGCTTCTCGTCTGTTAGATTGCACCGGAAGAAAGCTTTGCATCATATGATGGTCGAAATCCGGGACAAGAAGTTTTGAGGGGTTTCGAGTTTTGAATTCATGATTTCTGCACTGTGAAGTTACTAATGCTTGTTGATATGATGCATATGCTGCCTAAGTTTGATTTTGTTGCTAGAAAGATGCCGCATTTACTGTGTTTTTTTAGATATGTTGCTTTGTCTTTCCAGTCAGTTTAACAGATTGTAGCAAATTGTGATATGTTCATAGATCTTATTTCTATGTTATGAGTGTAGTAGTTGAACTCTCGATAATTGCATTTCATATGCTGTACAATGTATATATACATGAAGTTAAGAATAACTAGAAGATCAACATGATCTATACATGAACAACCAAATCAGGTGAGCTAACAGAAGAAGATATGTGATGATATTATCTATAGTTTGTTAATAATGAGCAATGAAACTGGATGGTGAGTTATAGTAGCATTGATTGATCTGTCAGGCGCAACCAATGGCTATCAAAGGGAACGCGGGAGATGGCAGGACAAGGAGCTCCTTGTCGATAATTATCGTTGTGGGGCTTTGTTGTTTCTTCTATGTATTGGGCGCATGGCAGCGGAGTGGCTTCGGCAAAGGTGATAGCATTGCTCTACAGGTCACCAAGGAGACCGAATGCGCAATCTCGACAAACTTGGATTTTGAGACCCATCATGGTGGATCAGGCAGTCTTAAAGAACTTGCCGATTCTGATGTCAAGAAGTTCTCACCATGTAATGATCGCTACACAGATTACACTCCTTGCCAGGACCAGAGGAGAGCTATGACTTTTCCTCGTGAAAACATGATCTACAGGGAGAGGCATTGTCCCCCTGTTGAACAGAAGCTCTACTGTCTTATACCAGCGCCGAAGGGGTATGTCGCGCCATTTCCATGGCCTAAGAGCCGTGACTATGTTTCTTATGCCAATGTACCATACAAGAGCTTGACGGTTGAGAAGGCTGTTCAGAATTGGGTTCAATATGAAGGCAGTGTCTTCAGATTTCCTGGTGGAGGGACGCAATTTCCTCAAGGAGCAGATAAATATATCGAACAACTTGCATCTGTCATTCCAATGGACAATGGCACCGTCAGAACTGCTTTGGACACTGGTTGTGGTGTATGTGTTTCATGCCTTCCCTTCTCTCCAAGTATTTCTAGTTCATGAGGAACCTTTGGTTTGAGGTTCTGTTGTATTCTTCCATCCTTGATTTTGGTTGTCTTTGAATTCTATTACATTCAGGTTGCAAGTTGGGGCGCGTACTTACTGAAGAAGAATGTATTAGCAATGTCATTTGCACCAAGGGACTCTCACGAGGCCCAGGTACAATTCGCACTGGAAAGAGGTGTTCCTGCTGTTCTAGGTGTTCTTGGATCCATTAGGCTTCCTTATCCCTCTAGAGCATTTGATATGGCCCACTGTTCAAGGTGCCTTATTCCATGGGGAAGTAATGGTGTGTATCAATCATATATAAGTCCTATTCTTTATGACTATGTATATCTGTTCTTGTTTAATTGATTTGACTTTCAATTTTTCATGGTCTTTTATTGTTTGTTGTTATCAGATGGGATGTACATGATGGAAGTAGATCGTGTTCTTAGACCTGGTGGATATTGGGTCCTTTCTGGTCCTCCGATAAATTGGAAGGTCAATTACCAGGCATGGAAACGCACCAAGGAGGATCTTGAGGCAGAACAAAACAAGATTGAGGAAATCGCTGAACAGCTTTGTTGGGAAAAGGTCTCTGAGAAGGATGAGATTGCCATTTGGAGAAAGAGAATAAATGTTGATTCATGTCCTGGAAGGCAAGATGAGTCTCGTGTAAACATTTGTCCATCAACAAATGCCGATGATGTCTGGTACAACTCTACACCATTTAACATATATTTTACTGTACCTAAAGAACATCTGAATGTAAGAAGAATTTCAATTCATCTATATCAAACATGCCTTGAGTATCTTTAATTGATTATTGTTAACAAATGAATTTTAATTAATCAGAAAAAGTAAAGGTTCGTAGATAATATTCTTGGGGACGCATCATCTTTCTCTTCCTTGCAAATCTGGGTGTTATCATTAGATATACATAATATTCATTGCAGAGAAATGTTTCCTTAATTTTGTTATTTCTTTATTACAATAGGAGTACCTAAATTTGACCAACTCACTTATTGATTTTTGTTGTACTTCCATACATAAAGACAGAAAATACTATGTCACATCCTACACATGCAAAGTTTTGATAAAAATCTAAACCATTTTCACTTGACCCAATATTTTTTCTCTTTATCATTTTGAAATGACAATAAACTTTTCAGAGTAATGATATTTTCTTGAACTTTGCTTAGATTCAAACTCATGGCTGATGATAGAACTAAAATAGATTTTTTTTTGTTTGCTACACAGCGGCTGTTATCCTTGTTTTGTTTTTGGTATTTAATTACCTTTATTGTAAAAGGTCACTCTAATTATCATCTGAAGCATTAAACTTGAACTATGTTGATTCAGTTCATAAAGTAGCATACAAACAGTAAGTGAGAACGTAGAAGTTAATAGGCAACTGGAAGAGCATGCTTCATCACCTGGAGTCTGGTTGCATGTTCTATTTTGCACAGAATATACGTAAGATGAAAATGAATCATGGATCTCGAACTGAAAATTGATTTAATTATCAAGAAGAATTATCAGCCGCTGACTACAAAAAAAATTGCATCTTTTGCTGATATATTGCCACAAGAGACTCGTTACAAAAAATATTGCCACAAGAATCTTGTCCAGTGCATGTTTAGTTATATGGAATGCTTGAATTGTCCTTAAAACCCAAAATGGAGTGAGATTTAATCTTGCCATGATTCGTCAAATGATTCTCTAACTATATGGTGTCTGACTTCTTTTGACTAGGTACAAGAAGATGGAAAACTGTGTATACAGCTATCCTGAGGTCAGTAGTTCTGATGAGGTTGCTGGAGGTGAAATAAAGCCATTTCCTCAGAGGTTAAATACTGTTCCTCCTAGAATTGCCAGCGGATCTGTTCCAGGTTTCTCTGTACAAACATATAAAGAAGATGTCAAACTGTGGCAAAAGCATGTCAAAGCTTATAAGAAAATTAATAGGTTACTTGACACTGGAAGATATCGCAATATAATGGATATGAATGCTGGTCTTGGTAGTTTTGCTGCAGCAATTGAATCTCCAAAGTTATGGGTGATGAACGTTGTGCCTACTATTGCTGAATTGTCCACTTTAGGTGCCATTTATGAGAGGGGGTTGATTGGCATCTACCATGACTGGTATGCATTTCTGCTTGTTATTTATGAAAATATGTGCTCACAGATATTGACTTTTTGTTCCAATGTCTGTCTGAATTTTTAGTCAAAATTTATCAGTGAACATTGGGTTTGAAATTAGATTTTCTCTTTCATCAAGATCTTTTATCGACCAGGAATACTAATACTTTTTTCGTGATATAATCCTTCTCAAAAGAATTTTTGTATTCCATGATAAATTCCCGGAAAGCTTCGTTTGAAATTTTACCAAGGTGGAAAATAGAAAGAGCTGCACCTAGAATTGTATAATGTGTTTT
This sequence comes from Pontederia paniculata, assembly GCA_001647135.1. Lineage (NCBI taxonomy): Eukaryota > Viridiplantae > Streptophyta > Magnoliopsida > Commelinales > Pontederiaceae > Pontederia > Pontederia paniculata. The sequence goes on from LTAE01000021.1 coordinate 148,735, forward strand.
CTTTATGCCACAGTTACTCTCAGAAGTAGCTTTATCCTATCTATAAACTGATATGTCAATGTGTCATTATGAGATGCTACTTATCCACCAGAGATTAATATATCAAATTTACTACTGATAGGTTTAATCTCTCTGAATTCATCTGCTGTTGGTTCCAAAAGTTTTTTTATGCTAGTTGACTTCATTCTTGTGGTTAAATTGCTGACATGCGCCCTCTTCCTCAGCTAGGAGGTTAATCACACATATTAAGATTGCATTCTTTATGTTCAATTTTTACCACTCATTCTTGGAATGAAAATGATGAAAAATGTTAAACATTCATTTTTTATTACGGCTACATGCTTTTGTGCTGAAATGTAAATCTAACTAGAAATTTGATGTTCTTGTTAACTCGGTCTTCAAATTGTATAACTGTGGTATGCTGTGCCATTGGCACTTCTCCATAATGCTTCTGTATTTGATGGTGCAACAATTTGTTTCTTTTCATGGTTTAGGTGTGAAGCCTTTTCGACTTATCCAAGAACATATGATCTTATACATGCCAATGGTGTCTTCAGTTTGTACGAGAACAAGTGAGTGAATCTGGTTTCAATCCTCTCTACTATAATCCACATGACTAGATGCACTCTTTTTTCGATGATGACTGGATGCGCTTTAATTCATCAGTTACAGTGTGAATCACCTCTTAACTATGTTCTATGTGCTTTGTGCAATCACAATAGGTGCAAAATGGAGGACATTCTCTTAGAGATGGATCGGATTTTGCGGCCAGAAGGTGCGGTTATAATCCGTGACAGTGTTGATGTCCTGATTAAGGTAAAGAAGATGGCCAGCGGAATGCGGTGGAGCACTAAGATGTCTGATCACGAGGATGGCCCCCTTGTGCCTGAGAAGATATTGGTTGCTGTCAAGCAATACTGGGTTGGAAACAAGACTGATCAACAATGAAGGAAAAGGTAGCAGTATTCCGTATTGTGAACTCTTTTCTCGAGTCTGGAATCAGCTTCGTCCCCAGCAGTGTAATCAATCGGGTGGATAGCATCTAATACTTCATTTCTGCACCATCTCTCAACATCACGTTAATATAGAATTGCTAGAAACCCAAGTTTTTGTTCCTGTTTAGAATTCTATTTTTTTCAATTCTCTCATGTGAACGTTTCTCTCTAATCATTCATGGGGGTTATCATAATGTAAACATCCCCTTTTATGCCATCTGATTTGTGACATTTATCATTGTGGCTTCTTCTACTAATTATTTTGTTGACACACATGACATCATCAACATAATGTTTACAAGGTTTCCACGAGTACGAAAGAATCAGGGATTTGCATATTGCTAAAGTAAAATGTAGTTGAATCATGTTGTGATTTTACATTCAACTGAGTTCTATTTCCCATCTTTGGGCTGTGGAAAGAATGAGCATCCGTTTTCAACCTTATTTTGATCCACATATATCTGTTTCAAGATGGTTAATTTGAACAATGGAAAGAATTGATACTTGGTATAGTCTGCGGGTTATATCTTCGATTAACTAAATAAAGTCAGGTTGTCCAGTAGACGTGAGGCAACGGTGCCACATCCTACTATTTGGGTTGACGAACCTCGGCGATTTGATGACTTCTGGAATAGGGAGGTAGACGTAGTGTGTGTTGCATATGCCTGTGGTGATGCCACTGAACCCAGCAAATGCACCATGCACCTAAGCATCACATGAAAATTCCCCACATCAGTAGAGCAACTTTATACTGGTAATGGACTGAATGTACAAGTGCAATGAAAACGTCCAGATAATAAAAGAAATTGGATGTAGACAAGTGCAACAAAGATAAAATATATGTTAATAACAGAAAACTGATAGATGTTAAGTCAAAGCAACATGTCATTTGAAAATTTCTGGGTGGCAATATAACTACGCTAGCATCGGATGTGCAAAGCCATGGGATAAATTCAGAATTGTTCTTTAGGGCCTCTATGGAACCCAGTTTTGGTCCCACGCATACCAGCAGCTCCTGCCACTTTGAGAGCCCTGTATTGCTCATGCAAAGATGCAACATGAAGGCAGCTTCTATTCTTGCAGATTTCTTCAGTACTGCATCCCAAGCAGTCCCTTGTGTAGGCAACAAGGAAAGGAACAATACTTCCATAAAACGCGAATAACAAAAGGAGGAACGCAAATATATGAAAACACTACGCGAGAGAAGAAAAAAAAGTGATTTTTGTTGTACCACTGCAGGCTCCCTGGCCCATTCAATCATTTGGACTGAAGTATATACTGAAAAAACAGACATCAAGATCCTAGACAATAATACAGAAGGTAAAAAAATGCCCCTAAATTACTTTAAAGATACCCAGAAAACATCTCTATTCCATGAATCAATATCATGTTGGTTCCTTCTTGCCTCACAACATAATGGTGAAATGATTATCAGATAAACAAAAGTATCGGTGGAAGAGAGATATCATACTTTACAGCTTATAGCATAAATCAATGACATCTGATGACACTTCTCATGTCAATGATTGTTGCCACCCTCCATTGCATGCATATGGAATATAAATTTAGAGTTGAGAATCATTCAAGTCCGAGATAGATTGATACTTACCGCATTTTGCCCTAGTACAGTGCAGAGGATTGCGTCAGATGCATTAGCACGGATTGCCCGAATCATATACGTCGGATCAATATATTTAATATCTGCCACAACGCCTATATCCTTGAAATGTCTTTTGATCTGTAGACAAGGGTGACATTGTCCAAACATGGATACTGAGAAAATTACAATTATTTGAGCGCAAGCTTACAGCTTCAATAATGTGCAGAAGGAAAATGTGAAGCACAAGATCAAAATATATCATACAATTCCCAATACAAAAGATGTGCTATCATTCCATTTAGTAACATAGTTCATGTTGCATCATATGATGCCAGTTGAGCATTGGCTATATTTATTTCAGTATGTAGCTAACTGTCACGACTTATTAACCTACATGAGAGGTACTAGTATCCTATTTATCAACACCTGTGATCTTGAGATTTTGGCAACCAGGTATCATGCAAATTTACAGTTGCCTATCGATCATTGACACTGAAGCCACTGCTCATCTAATATTGAGTTCCATGCAACTGAAACTAGAATTTTCCTAAACTATGTAACCCTACGTAAACTTCACAATTTTAACCAAGTGTGCAGAACTCCATGGATGTAAGCCTTTCTGCCACTGTTGGATTCTAATATGTAATAGTTAGAAGTAGCTTATCAAAAGTTATATAGAAATGTGTAGTGGGGATATCTGTTTCAAGAATAATTTATCATGTGACTACTGAGACATTAACCTGCTGCTGCATGTGAACTCCAATATCACTGAGCACCACATTTCCTGAAGCATCTGTGGCATTCGACTTTTGTAGCAAATCCTGAAAATTAAGATTGAAAAATATCATAAATTGAAAATAAAAGTATTATTAAAATATGCTGACATTTTCCAAGAGATGTGAAGAGGACTAGCATGTTATTTCTATAGGAAGCAAAACAATTTTGCCTCAATAAACTTTGCAATGAAAGAGTGCTAATTTATTTCTCGCAACTTACTTGTCCTGCGCCTTCAGCAACACAAACCACAGCGTGCCCTTTGGTTTTTATAAGGTTCTCGAGGTGCTGTAAGACTCCATTTGGCCCCTCAAGATTAAAGGGCACCTTTAAAAGATCAGAGAAATGAAATAAAGATTTATGTTGTAGCCCCCAAACAAGAAAAAGAAACAAAAATCAATTTGAATTATGCAAACCTCAGGAATAAGACAAATATCTATTTGTCCGCTGGAAATTGATGCATGCATGGCTATGAAACCACTGCTTCTTCCCATCAGTTTGACAAGTCCAACGCCATGGTATGCACTGCGAGCCTGTGTCAGCATACCAAGAAAAGATAATATCCAAGACTCCAGGGAATTCCTTACATTTAGGTGAATTATTGTCACATTTAGATAGCGTTAACACAGAAAACAACTAATTACCTCAATATACGCAGAACTGATAGCTCGCTGAGCTTCTTCTACAGCAGTGTCAAAACCAAATGTTTTGTCCATTAGTAATATATCCTTATCAATGGTTTTTGGCACGCCAACAATAGACACTTTCAGCTTCCTCCTCCGACACTGGTCCAAGAAAGTAACACAATTAGCCAATCAACAAATATGAATAAAGGTTGGCAGTCCTATATAGATAAAAGAATTGGTATCAGCTTGTATTCTCCAAACCACATGATGTGTTAACATAACAAGATATTGTTGAAGTTACTTTAGACAGATGTGCGGCAAGTCAGCAACAGAACCTCATTATGCATGGCATTTGCTCCAGCATGTGTGCCATTTCCACCGATTACGAAAAGCATATCGATTCCCCTGGCCTGGTATGTAAAAGAAAATAGAGAATAATTTACCATGACATTTGAAAGTTAAAATGTTATGGATTAATAAAGAAATTGAGCATGACTTAACCAACTTATTTACCTGAATGCTGTCTACAATATCGCTAGTATTAGGCCCTCCACGTGATACTCCTAACATACTTCCACCAGAAAGGTTAATATTTTGAACCACTTGCTGTGAAAGCTGCAAAAGAAAGAAGTTAATTTGGAATTTCAATAAGTTTGATATGCCTAGTCCTTTAAAACTAAATGAGACTCTTCTGACCGGTATTTCTCGTAAACGTTCATCGGAAAATCCACGGAAACCAAATGGAATTCCAACAATATTCTTTACCCCGTATTTCTCAAGGGTAAGCACTATCTGCAGTAAAAGAAACATAACTGAAGGTGAAATGCCCATTCTTAGTCATTCTCAAGTATAAAAAATTAGCGAGACAAAAGAATGGAACTTAAGCCATGAATCTTCTACTTGCATAATTGCTGCATACATATTTGACACCAAATTCCGAATAGAACAGAGAATAGAGCAGACGATGAGAACTCAATATATCCAGCTGCCCAGAGATGGATTACTTTCAAAAGTTGTTGGCAAAGGCATTCGGAAGAAATATAAGGAGATATGAAGGGAAGCTGACAAGATAAAATGTTCATTGTTAGTGCTTGATACACATGCATAGGTACTTATACATGTTTTCTCTTCCAGTGTTCTTGGATTCAATCAGATATCTTCTTACCAGGGGCTCAAGTCGATACGACTTGAGCCAATCAATCATTGGTGACATTTTTCATATTTAAATAGTCCAAAACAAGAGGTAAAAAAAATTAAAACCATAATGACAATCAGTCCATAATTGACGAGAGAAAATATATGAGAAAGCTAACCTCTCGGAAAAAATGCACGAATAATCATTGCTCTTTGGAACTTTTCTTGTGATATCAAATATATGGATATGAAAAAATGGTCAATCTCTAAACCATATTTTCTGAGAGTTGGTTGTTTGATATGTGTATCTACTTGTGTTCCTCTAAAATTCAAGCTATCAGGAGGTTGCATAATTCATCCAGTAAAATTCTATTCTATTCATGCTACCTCGTATTTTTCAAAAAAAAAAAAACAAAGACAAATTATTGGACCATGCATCTATTCAAGTTTTTTTTTCTTCTAAATTTCTTGTTAATTCTTTTGTTAAATCATGTTTATAGGTAGTGTCTTCTCTTCTACATAAAATCACATTTGATCTCTCCCTACTTGCAGTTTGCGCTGTTTCCATCACATGATATGGCACGTATGACAAAAAAATGCAATTGAAAAGTACAACTGACAAGAGAAGATACATAATATGCTATGGAGATTGAAAGAGTTAAGCAGATTTATTGAATGATTGACCTGTCTAATGACATCATTTAGTCCTGGGCAAAGCCCTCCACAAGTGACAATTCCAGCTTTTACTTCTCTTGGTTCATAGTATATTTGCTTTCGTGGCCCAGCACGATGAACCCTTGATTAACATGCAAAAAAGTTAGACAAACAAAATGTGTATATTGGAAACCATTATGGAGCCTTGTGATGCAACAAGATGAATGCAATTACACATAGAGATAGAAACTGAAAAAAAAAATTAAATAGAAAGCGAAATTTCTTAACCAAGTCAAAATGAGAGCCTTTTATTGGACGCAATCATGCAGGAACTCAATTTTCCTGTGATTTAAGACCATTAATAATCTTCTTATTGATGTTTTTACATGCAGCACTTATTCAATAACAGAATCAAATATTTAACATCATTTGCGTATTACACAAGTATATATTTTAGCCACATAAATAGCCACCAACTCCTAAGATCTATATGACAAAATAATTTTATTCTAAAGCTTTATTAGTAATGAAGTAGGTTAAAATCTTCTTATCTTGAAATTCTGATTTTTAATTTGAAATTCAAACTTTGAGATACCAATAGTAGAAAAGGCATATAAAACAGAGGAGGAGGAAAATAAGTTAATATAATCATTTTACAGGATAAATGAACATATTACGATGATGAAACATTATATAATAGTTCTATGTTTTGGTAAGCAACAGAGGATACAATTTATTGCAATGTTAATAGTCAAAGCATGACTACTATAAAAATATACGATAGTGTACAATACCATTGCTCAACCCAGTTACTGCTTGGGTCAATGCATTCAGCACCCGCAGAAGTTGAAGAAGCAAATTTTATAACCTGGAAGAAGAATTGAGAAATGAGGATCTGGAAGTGTGTCTCACAAATTTAGATATTAATTCCAATTCAACTTCACAAAGACACTAATCTACTAGTCTGGCAAAAATGTTTCTCCAGACAACTTACATTAACTTCTCTAATGTCCACATTTTAGTGAGAATAAATCAATTAAAATTTTGTCACGAGAGATGTTTCATAACTGAATCTTTAGAAATTATCTTTTAGCAAGAGCTCTTAGAATTTATCTTTTACAAATTCAGTTGGAAGTCCAAACCATCATTTTGATCATCATGACAGGCATTTAGCAGCAGAAAAAAAGACATATTTTGATCTCTTCCAGTTGATCTCTTCCAATTGATCATTAACAATGATTGCGAAAAGAAAACTTAAATGATGAATAAGATTGATGAGTAAAGATAAAGGGTCAAAGATAAACTAATATCCTCAAAATCTGTCAACACAGTAGTTGACTTTTATAAAAGTTCCAGCATCAGATATCATACTTGGTAACACAGTAGTCTGTTTACCTTTAAAGAGAAATATCCCATGTCGCATACAGTGTGCTCAATTGATTGTTTGTTAAAACATAGCGCTCAATTAATATCCATTGATTACATGATAAAATGATCAAAAGCAATGAGTAGACATATAGAAGAATAAAACTGTCAACAATATCTCCATGAGAATTACAAGAGATTAACCTTTAGAAGTGCTCTATCAGCGTCATCCACATAGCCATTCCACATACCCTCTTGTGCACAATCATTCACGTCTAGGGGACCTCTGTAAAAAAAAAAATCTCAACATATGCTCCATGTAAAAGAAAGAAATGCTCGATAAGCACAAGATAATAAGTGAATGCCTTGTAGTAGATCCTCAGAAGCTGGTCAGATAAAGATGCAATTTTTCAATTTGGAAATAACTAGCAATGTCGATCTAATGAAGGGCAACAACCTGCTTTTGAGTGAGAATGTAGTTGGCTTTGGTCGCACATCAAGAACATCCCTCAAGTGTGGTAAATTGAACCTCCTATCAAAATCATCCTGGAAATGCTTTTTCCATTCTGGATCACTGAAATCAATATCCCCCTTGGCATCAACAGCCCTAATATCTGAACTCCGGGCTCTATTTCTGGCCATCATCTTGTCAAATCTACAGTTGTTGTCATTGCTAAAAGTGGGAAACAGGGTAGCAACATTCAAATGAGCATAATGTTGCCGTAAGCTGACAAAACCGGCTCCGTTCATAGATGCAGCAACAGCCATGACTGAAAGCACCTGGGACAACAAATTGATGAATGCAATGATTTAACAACGATTGTATAGCTTTTTCTTCAGATTTCCATTCAAGTTATCTTGTCTATTAATATCATCTACAAATAAATGGATTTTATACTAAAGAATCGCACAAGAAAGCATCATTTGCACGTCTACAAATTTGATTGCCATCACAAGAAGAAGAACATTGGAAACAAAGAAACAATAGTTGCTGCATTACATCAAGATGGATTTGCGATCCATCCGAAAACTACGAACATTTCACACAGAAACAAAAGAACACAGATGCGGAAACCTGTTGAGAACACCAATCTCCATGTTTCGATTGCAAAAACCAAAAATATATGCCAGAAACACATCAAATATGCACCAAAAACACCTCGAAAATTCACAGAAAAAATTATTACAATACCACCAAATACAAGATCACAAAGTTCAAATGATTACCTCAAACGACCTGGAAAACACGAAGAACAATTAGGAGAGGGAACTTTGGACGTCGCGAATTCCCCGTTTTGTGTCTGGGGTCCTTCGGAAATGAACAAAACGTTAAAAGTTAAAAACTTTAAAAGGGTGCGATTGGTGCCATTAATTAATTTAGAAGTTAATTAACCTGTCAAACATCATTGAATCATTTTTAATTATTAAAATTTGAACTTATAATTATGATCCAGTTACCAAAATTATTTACATATTTCGTATATAAATTATATAGAAAGATAGTTAAATAGATTGATGTGATTCTTTAGTATATGAATAATTTTTATAATAGATCTTAATTATAAATTTAAAATTAGATAATTAAAACATAACGTTAGTAAAGTGATGTATAATATTTTTTTCTTAGTTCTATATTGTTTTGAATTGATTACAATAAAAATATTATAAATACTCAAATTTAAAATTTATTTTTTTTAGTTAATAAATAGAACTTCATCAATATTCAAAATTACTAGCACTCGACTAATTTAATCAAATTGATAATTTTAAATCTCAAACTCGAGCTATTAGACTTTTTTAATTTTCTATAAGTAAAAACTAATTTGGTTTCGTCCAAAAGGGCACGAGTTAACTTAGCTTATCTGGCTCTTTCCCATTGGTTGAATGAATTGGGCCCATTCTTGGAGCCAATGGGAGGAGTGAAAATGGTTGGTGAGAGGAGGGTGCATGTACAAGGTTACTTCCCCACGGTTTCGGAGAACGTTAGCTTTGATATTATCACGCTCGCCCTTACATTTTATTTGTGTGACGATCCGACAACTCCGTTTAATGATTTCTCTTTTAGTCGCAGGGAAAATATAATTAGTGGAGCATTTATTTTCAAGAAAGGTTTTACATATTTTTTTTTAAAAGTATTTGTTATATTTTTCTTCATTTATTATTTCTATTTTTTAGTTATATCTATGCAGGAGTGCTATTGTATCATTAGAAATCAAGATTGTTTTTTTGGGTCTAAAAATAGAACTTCATCGATTTTCAGGACTATTAACACCTGATTAGTTTAGTGTTCGGACGGATGCGACGAAGATAAATCTTGATCAAAGTGATTTCTCTATTTTTTCAATTATATCTTCTCAAGATTGATTTTCTTTTTCAATTATATCTTCTCAAGATTGACGCTTAATCATATTATGTTGTTACTCAAACTAAAATAAAATTAGAGTTTGATGACTATCTGATAGATTAAAAGAATTTAATCCTGTAATGAGTCTAAAATCATTTTATTTTATATACTGATTAAAATTTATATAACAAGCATCTCAAGTTTAATTTATCTTGAATATAAAATATTTTTGTTGGGAGTCTTATTTGAATATAGAATATTTTCGCTGATTAGAAAATTGTAGGTCGTGCATGAACTCAGCCCATCGCACTTGATGGGCTAATTAGAAATACCCTTGAGCTATATAACTGATGAAGTTAATGGCACATGGATGTATATGAGTTCAAGTGGCGACATCAAAATCATGTATCATTTAAAAAAAAAACTATTTAAAACTTGTATTCTTTGTTTGAACTTCAATTCTTTCCTCTTTTTAAAATCTAAATTAACTCCATCCACCTAATCCAACTTCACTCCACTCCTACCAACCCTAAGCCCCTCACATTTTCTAACACTAGTAAATTTGAAAACGGAAAAAATGTTTCGTTTCACAAAAGCATAGTGTTGCATGGATAACTGAGATAGATATCTTGACTTTTTCCCTAGGGTTATTTCCAATTTTCTCCCTTAAACTTTGACATATCTATCAATATAGCCCCTCAGCTATATTATTATCTACTTAGCATCCTTAAACTTATTTAATAGTGACACTTAACTCCAAAAATAAAATTTAACATTTTTTCTATCATTTTATTTATTTTTTAAATTATTAAAATTTTATTTTATCCTTCTTAGATTAATTGATCAAAGACAAATAGACTTAGTCTTATTAAAAAATATAAAAAGGAGAATTTCGCAATTGGATTAAAAAAATAAAATTGAAACCGAAAAACATTTTGAAGTGAAAAATAATACTTAAAAAATAAAAAAATAAAAATAAAATTGGATCTTAAATATATTTAGAATTATGAGAAAATTTATATTATTAGATAAAAATCTAAAAAAATAATTTAACATGGTTAAAATAGTAATTCAATAATTTAGAAAAATAAAAAATAACATAAAACATAATGATATTTATTTTTTAGGGTTAAATGTCACTATTCGAAAAATTTAAGGGTGCAAAATGGATAATAATATAGTTTAAGGGTTATATTGGTATATATGCTATAGTTTGAGGGAGGAAAATGGAATTAACTCTTTTCCTTATCAAGGGTTATTATATTTTCTTAATTTGATTTAAGAGTGAAATGCATTTTTAATAATATATTTATATATAGAGAGAGAGAGAGCGCGCGAGAAAGAGGTTCACCCTATTTATTTAGGATACACTGTATATCCTATTAACATAGTAAATACATGGATAGCAAAGTAATGTTCAATGATGTTATTCAGGTTTAGGTCATATACATTTATACATGGTGTGAATGGTTATGGCTCTGAAATATACCTATAACAAAATGATAACGTGGAGCTGATTATGAGTGAGCGCAATGAACGAATTTAATGAGGGCTGAAAGGATACTAGTTCTGATACGCCCCTGCAAGCTTATGGTGGACGTTGACACGATCTAAGCTTGTTTCTAATGAAGAGAAAATATTGTCCTGAAAGTGGTTTCGTGAGGATGTCTGCAAGCTAATCGTTCATAGAGATGAATTGGACAGTGAGTCGCTTTGCTGCTACTTCTTCACGTACAAAATGGTAGTCAAACTTTGACATACTTTGTTCTGGCATGAAAGACTAGGTTGGCAGATAGGTAAGTTGCCCTGATATTATCGCACCATAAAATGGTAGGCTGATGTTGCTTAAGACCAAGTTCTCACAGCAAGGTTTTAGCCATAAAAATTTTGTGGTAGCATCAACGAGTGCTTTGAACTCTGATTCGGTTGGGGAGCATGAAATGGTACATTTTCACGTGCTGACCATAAAATGAGATCAATACCCAAGTAGACTGCGAAAACCCCCACCGATTTTCGATCGAGTGGGCAACCTGTCCAATCGGCATCCGAGAACACTTGAAGTTGAAGTTTGTTGTAGTTGTAATCTTCAAGCTGAGATCTATCGTGTTATATGTATAACGTAAGATGTGCTTGACATGTTGCTAGTGGTGCACCATTGGGGAGTGCATGAACTGGCATACATGGCTTACTATAAATGCAAGGTCGGGTCTGGTGAGTTGTAAGTATTGAAGAGAGCTGACTGTTTGGTGATAAAGGGTCGGGTTATCAAACGGTATGTCGTTTGCTGGTGGTTTCTTGTTGGGTACGAGAGGCGAGCGCGCAGATTTTGCATTAAACATATTGGTGCATTTCAATAGATTGAGCATATACTTCGTTCTCGTAACTTCCAAGCCAAGAAAGTAGTGTAAGTCCCCAAGATCACGAACAATAAAATGGTCTTGGAGATGTTTGATAATACATGCAATAAGAGGCTTAGATGAACATGTAATAATTAAGTCATTCACACATATTAGTATATAAGCCAAGGTTTTGGGTGTTATGTGGATATAGAGAGAATTATCAGTTGGGGATCCAACAAATCCATATTGCATGAGTGCCTTGGTGAGGGTTTCATACCAAGTATGAGGTGCTTGTTTGAGATCGTATATGGATTTTCGAAGTTGACAAACATGATGTGGGTGATTTGCATCTTGAAATCCAAGGAGTTGATCCATGTAAACACATTCTTCAAGTTCACCATGAAGAAATTCATTTCCAATATCAATTTGATGGATGGGCCAAATGTCGGACATTGAGATTGAGAGGACTGTACGAATAGTTGTAGGTTTCACCACAGGACTGAATGTTTCGTCATAATTTATTCCTTGTGTTTGACGATAGCCCTTGGCGACCAAACATGCCTTATAGCGGTCTATGGTGCCATCGGTCTTATACTTTGTTTTGAAAAGCCAACGACACCTGACAACTTTCATGGTAGAGGTTCGAGGAACTAGGACCCATGTATTATTTTGTATCATGGTGTTGATCTCATATGTCCTGGTTGTTCTCTAGTGTTGATGATTGGAAGCATTTGTGAAACATGTTGGTGTCGAAGGTATGAGATTGGTAGCAAAAATAGTGTGAGCCAATTTGAGAACTACAAGTTGTCTATAACTATTATCCGATGAGGTCATATATTTAGTTTGTGGAGTAGGGGTGGAGAGGCCGAAGGACTTGGTGTTTGTGACCTAGGGGATGTGGAATTTCTGAGCGAAGAAGGTGCGGGTGGAGAGGATTGTGTTGCTAACACAAAATGTGAGTAATATGGTAGAGGGACGAAGAGCCATGGTTGTTGTTGATATGAGAGCTTGAGGGTAATATAATGATTATCGAGTGTAAATGGGAATTGTTGTTCATCGAAGGACACATGGCGGAGGACAAATTGACGACCAATAGGGAGGTGTAAGCATCGATAGCCAGTGGTGTGCATAGGATACCCAAGAAAGACACAAGGCATTGAACGGTAGTCAAACTTGTTGCAGTTATACGGTCGTGTAAGTGGATATGCGAGGCAGCCAAATATGTGAAGTGATTTGTAGTCAGGAACCTGGTGAGTGAGTAGTTCATGTGGTGTTTTCAATTTGAGAGTAGGTGTTGTCATGCGATTTATAAGGAATGTGGCAGTCTCTGCAACATAATGCCAAAAGCGTTTCGAGACTAAAGCATCGGCTAGGAGAGTAAGTTGTATCGATAATATGGCGAATGCATCGTTTGACAATTTTTTTTTCATGCATGTGTGCGCATGTGAGACTGTGGGCTACGCCATGGCGCAACAAGTAGTGGCGTAGTTTTATAAATTCTCCCCATCGGTCTGTTTGGATAGAGCATAATTTGTTCTTGTACTGACATTCAAGATATAAATGAAAAGAAGGAAAATTAAGAGCGACATCAGATTTATTTTTCAAAGGAAAAGTCCAAACATGCTTTGAATAATCATCTACAAAAATGGCTAAATAAAAATGACCGTTAGAGGAGGCAACATGTGTTAGACCCCAGACATCTGCATACAACAACTGAAGAGGTTCTGTGCTGATGGAAGGAGTCTGCAGCATTTGTTTGCGAGCTTCTTTGCCTAAGTGACATGTTGGACATAAAACTAAAGGCAAATTGCTAGACGAGATTTTATTTCTATGTGAACAGTGGAGACAATGCACACAGACGGGTGTCCAAGGCAAGCATGCCATTACTGGGAAGACGTTGCTTGAGTGAGAAGAGCAGAAGGAGGTGGAGCTGCAAGTGATATGATTGATAGAGACCATTGTTAAGTCTACCTTGCAGTAGAGTTGCATGGTTTCAGAGATCCTTCACAAGAAAGTCATTAGCATAAAACTTAAAGTAACATGATTTTTTTGCAGAGAATTTGTTGACAGAAAGTAATTTCTTAGTAATTGATGGTACATGAAGTATTTGGTTTAGATAAAGGGGACGAAAATAGGAGGGGATAAAAGAAGAACCAACTTGTTTGATTGATAGACCCGTACCATTCCCAACTTGCATGTGATCTGCCCCAGTGTATTGCTCAACGGTTTGAAGATATGTCAAGTCCGATGTCGTGTGATGAGTGGCGCCCGTGTAAGGAATCCATTCTGTGTAGGAGCCGATACCTGAGAGAGTATTGCTTGTTTGTCGAGATGGTTGTGCTTGTGCATTGTAGGAGTGGGGTTTTAGTGATCCTTGACAACGATATGGACTATGCCCCATGATGTCGCAATTGGGACAAGGATCTCGTCATGGTGCTTGACGTCCTCTGCCGTGATTACGCCCGCCTCCACGGTATAATGGAAAGGAGTGTCTGTTGGAGTTGTTCGTTTTGGCATAGTTCGCTTGAGGGAGGAATTGCTCAGTTGCACAAAGGTGTTGAAGGCGCATGTCACAGTTGAGAAGCAGGGTGTGCAATTATGGAAACGTAATTGGTTTAATTCTTACAGAGAGTGATGTGATGATATTGATGCATTCGATGCCGAGATTGTTGAAGATGACGATGTTGAAGTTGGAGGTGGAGGGTTTGTGATCGGCGGTAGCCAATTCATTTGTGAGGTATTTTGCCTTCTTCAAGTACTTGGTGATGCTCATGTCTCCCTTTCTTCAGTGTTTGTAGCTGCATCTTGAGTTGGAGAAGGCGCGTTTCAGAAGGCTCTCCCAAGGTCTTGTTGATTGCGTCCCTAACCTCTTTTGAGGTTGTCAAACCAAGCACGAATGGTTGAATATCTTCTGACATAGATGCAAGCAGCCAACTCACTAGTAGTTGGTCTTTCTATTTCTAGTTGGTGTAAGAAAAGAAGGGAGGCAAACTGATGTTCGTCATTGATGCAGGCTTGGGTGGGAAAACTTGCCTATCGTCGATGAGCCTTCCAGATCATAAGTGTCGTGTAGGGGCATTAATTGGTTTTTTCAGAGGATAAAATTAGTAGAGGTCAATTTCAGGGTAAGAAAAGACGTGGCATTTTTGGTGGAGGAAGAACAAGAGAGATGAGGTTTAACTGATCAGTAGAGAGGCTAAAAGCAGAGGACTGTGAAGACGCCATGCAATAAAACCAAGGATTGAATTGTTTGCTCTGATACCATAACAAAGTAGAAACATGGATACCAAAGTAATGTTCAATGATGTTACTGAGGTTCAGGTCATACACATGTTATGAATGGTTATGACTCTGAAATATATGTATAACAAAATGATAACATGGAGATGATTATGACTGAGTGCATTGAATGAGTTCAACGGGGCTGAGAGGCGACTGGTTCTGATACCTATTATCTGAACTGTTATGAAAAATAGGCGAGAGAGACAATACACACAGAAGACACACAGATTTACGAGATTCACCCTTAATTGGACTACGTCCTCGGGCGGCGGCTGGAGTTCTTTCTTTAATGTGGTAAAACAGTAGATGATACAAGATACCGAATAACCCAAACTCTAGGGAGTTTATATATGGACTCTCAATACAAAATAGGAAACATAAGACCTAAGGCTGTCTAGGTTTCAGGGGCTCCGCCCCCGAGCTCCTGCAGGAGGATCCCCCTGGATCCCCCCTAGACCCCCCCTCAGGCTCGCTGACCGGGCAGCGAGACCCCCGTAAGGGACGGGCGGCTTCGCCGCCCTAAATATTCGACGGCTGTGATCCGCAGGGGGTCATATGGGTTTCCACTGGTTAAGATTAAAGGCATTATCAACATGAACCATTGGATATGAGATTTGTGGTTGATAAAAATAAATAAAAAATATGAATTTGAAATACATTATTTATTTTTAACTATATATCTCGAATTTAATGATATAGACGATAAGATACACGGTGTACTCTACTTAAATAATTTTTTTTCTTATTTTAATAAAAAAATATTTTATTTTATTATATTTAGATTTATATTTTAACTCTAACTTTTAATCTTAATATAGTTTTTTAACGTTCGTCTTCTGATGGTAAATGCATACGCTAAATAAGTTAACGGCTGTGTTTGGCATCAATAGCGGACTAACAAGCGAATAGCGGTTTGACAGCGGATAGCTGTTAATTAACGGATAGCGGTTGATTATTAGCGGTTATTATTTAGCGGTTCAATTAGGTAATAATTATTAAGTGTTTGATAAATATAATGGTTGAATTAGTTGATAACTATAAAATGGCGTAAATGGGTTTAATGAGTTATTCTAAGAAACTATCTAACTTTTAATACTATATAAAAAATTTATTATATTGTATAAGTAATTAATTTATAATAAAGTTTTTATAGGTAGATTAGACATGTATAAACAAAAAAATATATAATGTAACTTTATTATCAAATTTTGCCTCTTCTTTTTCATCACAAAAATTCTATATACTAATATTAACAATATTAATAACATGTAACAATTTAATTGTATTATTCATCATAAATCTCCCAACAAATTATTGAATTGTCTTACATTGCATTCCATAATAAATTAGCGATTTCATTACGAATATCGCTCATTTCTCGAGATCTTGCTGTTGTACTTTCATTATTTGACGATATACCTTGAACGTCAAGAAGGTTGTCATCAAACATATAATTTGGGTGTTGATCCATAATAGAAAAAAATGGATCCTCTGGCGAATTAATGCGTATAAAATTATGTAAAGCAAATGTTGCCACTATAATCTTTACTTGTGATTCAACACTAAATAATGGCATTTGATGCAGTATCTTCCATCTTTTCTTCAAAATACCAAAAGATCTTTCAATGCAACTTCGAAGGGATGAATGTGCACGATTAAAATTCTCTCGAGCAGTTCTTGGTGGCTCATGTTGAAATTGTGATTGGTGGTATCGTATTTTTGGAAATGGCACTAGGTATCCTTTTCTATCCGGATATCCTTTATCCACCAAATAATATTTACTTGCTTAAAATTTAAAAAAAAATCAAGAATTTCCCGCAAGCAAAATTTCATGTTATAGATATAAATAAAAATATTACCTTCTGGCGGCTTTGGAAAGTTCATTGTTGGAGTGTTAATTGCATGAAGAAATATGCGAGTGTCATGTGCCGATCCTTCCCATCCAGCTGAGACAAATGTAAAGCACATGTCAAAATCACATGTAGCCATGATATTGAACGTAGGGATACCTTTCCTTCCTATATATCGCAATTGATCTGTTTCAGGAATACAAGCTGCTATATGTGTACCATCAATGCAACCAATGCAATCCTAATATCAAAATTGAATATTAGAAGGTAACTAATATAAAGAAACTTTGCATAATATAAAAAAATTATACATTTACCTTAAAATATGGCATGTATCTTCCATCATTGGCTATACGTGGTGATACATTTTTAAAGTGTGGATCTTTAGGCTTTATAATATCACGTGCTAGACATCTTTCTTTGCCACATATTGCATTTAAGACCTCATGAAATGCTCTACTAATAGTTTCGCCTGAACGTTGAAAACGTTCACTAACATCTCTATTGGAAAGATTTAAAGCAAGCGTATAAAGAAATATGCCAACTTTCTCAATAATAGACATCCTTTTACTTGATTTTAGCCCATATTTCGATGATAATTCATCACATAATTTGAAAAAAATACTTGGTTCCATTCTAAAAGCATTGACACATCGAATTGGATGTCCATTAAGCACTTCTTCCATCCATATCTCTCCCGATTGAAGTGAAGTCATGCATGATTCTTTATAAATATATTTATAATAATACATCGCTATAGCCATTGTGGAGCACGCAACAAGAGTGATAAATTCATGTTCCCCATTTTCATTATCCATGATTCACCTGTGAAACATAAAGCAATAACTCATATTCATTTAACAAGAAAAAGCATAAAAAAAATTAAATCATTGAGAAGTTTTTAAGCATGCATGCTCAAGCTCAAATGTCTTAATAAATCATAATCAAACAATGCAATAAGAAATTATAAATCATAAAAAAGGTTTCACTTGTATTTATTGGTAAACATAAATTTTATCCATGATAATCTCGTTTCATCGTCTTGCATATTCAAAAAAACATCTCTCAACTCCGCATTTGCAACCAAATATGCAGCATGACACCACATTGCACTGCCCATTTCAAAATCTTCCATGACAGACATATGATTTAAAATTTGCATGACAGTAGCGATATTAGATATTGGTGTCTGAGTGCTTGCGCTAGTTCCAGCACCAGAATCAGTATGCCTATCACTAACTTTTTCAACACATATACTAATTTTCTAATGTGTTCAGTTAACATTGTTGATCCTGCTGATTGTCTTCTCTTGCGCTTCATTTGAATGAGATTGCTAACTTTTTTATTATTTTTTATGGTTTCTTTTGGTGCTTGGGTTTTGCTACTTTGAGTTTCATTTACCTCTTCCATAAAATTTCTAAAGAATGCATCACTATCTAGTTCATCACTTCCTAAAGTACTAATATAGTTGGTATATTGATTTTCTTCATAGTCTATTTCAACTTCTTCCTCTTCCTCTTGTACTTCTTTTTCTCCTTCCTCATCAATATTAGTTTGTTCTTCATTACTCACAAATTTTTGGGCATTAATCAGTGGAGGATCCATAGACGGTGCATAAACATTTTCACCATTAGCGATCGAATCTCCAAATAGTTGTTCCCGTTTATCTTCAAGAAGTGGGTCTAAACCCTTTCCACGAAATTTTTTAACATCTTTATTTTCCTGCAAAAAATATATCATTTTCAAGATTAATAATGTTATAGTAAAAAGCCAAAATTGCACTACCATAATGATGTAAAAAGTAAAACAAATTATAAAATAGATTCACCTTAATTTTTCTTTGCCACCATTCATTTGAACAATCAAGTGTTCCAGTACTAGGATTCCATCCTAAACCAGTTTCTGTGCCTTTTAAATTTTTCCAAAGCACTCAATCTTTTCTCATAGAGTCATACTTATTCCTGCAACTTTGAAAATGACATTCCCGCTTACTTTTTTTCTCAAACTTCTCACGAATGAGACGCCACTTGAATGATTGTCCACGTCCATTTTGCAATATGTATTCAAGACAAATATCACAAAACATAATTGTTTCTTCATTACTCCAAATAAAAATTGTTTTGCTCTTATTTTTCTCATTATTTCCTTCCATCTTATGTAGCACAATCACCAAAAAAATGATAAGCATATTTTTTTATAAACAAAATGAGAAATAAAAATGTCACTCAAAATAAAAATATTAATTATGGTTTATTCAAGTTTCTTAAAAATTCTATTGGGAGCAACATTTACATTGCCATGGTGTATTACATGATAAACCATGAGAAAAAAAGACGAGGTAAAAGAAAATACTTCTGAAAATATCAAACAATTAGTATACTAAAAAGAATGCTCACTTAACAAAAGAAGAGATTCGAAGATAATAATAGTAGACTATTCGAAAAAAAATCTTTTCAGCTTGTAAAAATATTCACAGGTTTGCAAACATCCGAAAATTTCTGAATAATACAAATACACTATGATATAGAATGGAATGCTCAAGTAGCAACCAACGAAATCATCAAGTAGCAAACTAATATTCCAAGATAATGAAAACAATATACAAAAAGGAATGCTCAAGTAGGAAGGAATGCTCAATTAATATTTTTTTCTGTAAAAAGTAAGTATAAAAAAAGATATTGATATACCAAATGAAGACAACACATGACACTAAGTGGGTGAAAACAAAAAAGAGATGACAAAAGTGGATCAAACAAAAAAAAAATACCTTTAATCTTCAAGACTTTCAAGACGTAGGCGCTTCAGACTTTCTAAATTTTCTTATGATCATCTTTTAATAGTATAGATAACTATGATATATTTAAATAAATATATATAGAGGTTGTGATCCTATTAGTTAGGCTAAAATTACTAGGAGTTTTCAAATCAAACAACGGATATAAAATTTGAACAAACTAAAAGGTGATTAGATATAATTTTGTTATCTTAATTATATGAGAGAAGAAGATGTAAAGGACAAATTTAGAAATTAAATTATAACCTCTACTCTCTCCCTCTCAACGTTAAAACAAATAGCGTACAAAAAATATTCAATTACCCTCTATCCGCTATCTTTCAAATTAATTTACCAAACACCACAAATATACAAAATAGCGTCTTCGTCAACTCTAAACGTCATCCGCTATTTCAACCTCTATTTTTTAGCCGTGCCAAACACTGCCAACAAGTGAGGCGACACAATTTTGGATCAATGTCAATGCACCTGCTTTGTTTTATTACTAAGCTTTTTTTTGGTGTGTATGAAAATATTAGTATTTTCACATGGAAATGTTGAGGTTACTTTGTCGCTAGCAATTGTTTGTAGTGTTATATATATAACTACATAATTATATATATAGCTTTTTCTGCAATATTATTTTTTAAGAGCTTTTGTATTTACTTCCTTGAACAGGCTTGTGCTGGCAGCCACTTGAAAACCCTCCTCCTCCTGTTCTTCCAACCGTTGTTTAGACGCCACTAGCCATGAAACTGAAACGTCACAGTTTGCAAGTAGCCACGATCTTGCAGAGAACTCGGACAGACGTGATCGGTCTGCGTCCAGATCTCCTTGTTCATTCATATATATATAGAACTTGCAGATATCAGATACGTTGTCGAACCGACCACAAGCAAAGGACATGATATATACATGCATATGCATGGCCATGGCGTTGTGCTGTCCACTGTGCTTTCCAAATCAAATGCAGCTGTCCTGATGGACCGGACAACCCAACTTGGCCGGAGAGATCTCGATGGTGGCCTGGGTACGGAGGAGGCCACGCACCGCCGCCGCGCGCCTTCCCGACTTGCTGCATGGACGCCATTTCCACCGTCTCCTCGATCGCGCGCGATCGCGCAGCCTGTGAAGACGACCGAGCTCGTCACGTCTACGTACGGTACAGTCCACGCAGAGCGTGATCAGTTGTCGGCCAACTTGTCCGCCGAGCGCTGGAGATCTGACGTTGATCGGTCCGTTCCACTACTTCGGGGGGGATTGCAACAAGACACGGCGGGGGGAAGTGTTGTCTTGTCGGAGGACGC
>LTAE01000022.1:0-41770 GCA_001647135.1 Pontederia paniculata
TCTCTCTCTCTCTCTCACTCTCTCACACACACACACACTCATAGAGCGCACATGTGACGAACGAGGAGGTGAACAAACCCACTTCGATTGCAGACTCGGTGTTGCTTCTGATGATCGACGGAATTAGCAACATCATAGGGCTATGACAATGTTAGCAAGTGAACAATAAACTAATGAGTAATATTAAGAACTGCACGAGGTGAGAAAAAGGAACAGACAAGACCTGGAAGACCAAGAAAGATTAAAAGAATTAGTGGGAGAGAGAGAGAGCTGAAATGTAAGATCGAAGGGCAAAAGTGTAACAAATAATTTAATATGGAGTGGCAGTAAGCTTGGTAGGTGTCTTATTGAAATGTCACTCTTTTTTTTTGGACCATTCACTCAGTACTTTCTCTTTCATCATCACAATTCTTAAGGAAACTTTAACTTATTGGAAAAAAAATGTTATTAAAAAACTGAAACAGATTAGGATAGAATTTTTTTCCCTGAGAGAGAAAATTATGACAGCAAAAAAAAAACTTCAAACAAAACCAATTGGTGAATATTAACTTTGATGTTCATACCATAAGCCTACTGAAAGTTAATTAAATCCATTCAAAATATTAACAGTTTTTTTTTCAGAATTCAAACTCATGATTCCATTTTTATGATAGCTATGTTTATTAAAAAAAAAATACTACTCACACTCCAAACCCTTTGAATTTTTTACAACCTGCACTTTTTTACCTCGAAGCAGTGTGTAGTCATGGTAATGAATGTGAGCGTGTGATCATGCATGGCACCACTGGCACCATCACAGTAAACAAAACACCCTCACCCCCATCCATCCACCACCACTCTACCATTCCACACACAAACAGCTCACTCTACGTAGGTCCAACATTCTCCCGAGCCTACTCTCTCTCTCTCTCTCTCTCTCTCTCTCATGTACGTGGAAATGTAGTCTACTTTAATCACTCACTTGGGAGGTGGTCATATATACCTTTGGGAAAAGGTGAAGCTGGTCGTATATACGTGAGTGACGTTTCATAGGTTAGAATCCTGTCACCAGCTCTCCTCCTTTTGCGAATCCGAAACGTCAATTCATGTTCTCTTGTTTTTTTTTTTTGTGGCCACTCTTACCCACTTTTACCTTTCTTTATTATACTAATAAATAACTTAACTAATTCTTCTTAAAAGTTACAATTCCCAATAAAATTAATCATATAGATTAATATTTTATCCCTTTTAATACTAACCAGATTTTTTTATCAAAAAAATATTATTATTTACTTACTTCATAACAACTCAATATTTATTATTATATTATATTATTTATATATTTTCTAAAGCATACATTATAATATCTTTTTTTGTTAATATCATATGTTTTTTATGAGTGCGTAATATAATTTTCTTGTTAGAAGTACATGACCTTCTTTTATCAAATAAAGTATAAAATATAAATATTTATATAAACTTAGGTGTAATAAAAATAAATAAATAGTAATAAAATGATATATTTTTTCATAAAAAATATGTGGTATTTATAGAAAAAAATATTATGATATATTGCTAAGAAATTATATAAATAATATATAATAATTAATTATAGTGAAGTAAATAAATAGTAATAAAAAATCTTATTATATTAAAAGATCTATAATATTATTAACTCTCTTGGGAATGTGCTAACTTTATGAAGAGTTAATAAAGTTGTTTAATAGCATGGAATCAATAAGGGTAAAATTGATAAAAAAAAGTGACATTAAGAATGTAGGAGTGGCATTAAGGGCACTCTTTTTTTTTCTCTCGCCTTTTTCGTACAACTTGATGCATGCCTGCTTCTTTGTTTCTGTGTCTGCACTGATATGTTTTGCTCTCACCGCACTTGAGTCAACACCCACAGAGAGAGAGAGAGAGAGAGAGAGAGAGAGAGAGAGAGAGAGAGAGAGAGAGAGAGAGAGAGTCTGTTCACATATATGTTTTAATCACTACCTGTAATTATAGCAGTCAGAGTGTGCCATGACATAATGAATGAATTAAAGGAGAAAAAAAAGATTGTGCATGACAAGTGTCGAATTTTACTTAGCAGCTAGCTTGGTCTGTAAGTTTAAACAATTTGTGTAGGGCAAGGTTATTGATTGAGACCAGGCAGCACAACAAGTGGTCTCAGTCAGGCCCTTTTCTTCCTGCCATCTACCCCTTGTTGAAATGAATTCAGTAGGGTCATGTTTCCTGCCTAGTGGAGGAATTTACTCATTTACTGAAGTCTTTGTTTATTCTGTTAACAGTAGTTCTCCATCATAATTCTGTGCTCATCTCATTCAAGTAAACAAGGAATAATACTGTTCTTTTAAGAGATACAATTCTTGGTTACTAGTACTTTTACTTTTTTTTCACAATATGTAAATTTCTTGTTGATTCTTCTGCCCATACAGTCAAAGCACTTGTAATGTCAATGAGAACAATCTGATTAGTGCATTTCCAAATGCTTTTTTCCTTTCACTGAAATGAAAACAAGTCATATCGGATGCATTAAAATTATGAAAGCATGATTTTGCCTAATGGCTCACTTGGGAGTTATTAATGATTCAGGGCTTCAAAAGTTTCATTTTCTCTGCAATGCTCCGGACAATTGTTGCCTCAAAACAATTTGATGAACACATGAACACTTGGAGTTATTGATTCTACTACAGAAATTAGATTTCTTTTATTTTGCCCTGAAGAATATTTATTTTTTTTTTTTTTTCGATTACAAAAGGAGGCCTATGACCTAATACATTGAAAGGAAATACTGAAAATAAAGAGGCACATAAGTCCCACGGTGGGATTCGAACTGGAGACCTCTCGGTGCTCAAGTCGAGGGGTGAGCCACTGCACCACGCCCTTGTTCCCATAAATATGCAATCTGGTTGAAGAATAGTACCTGTACCAATCTTAAGACTCCAAATTTTGAGAAGCGTGTCAATTGCATATCAGCATCAGATTTGCTTCTACAGTATATGAGCATGTAAATGTATCAACAAGAGGCCAACACCGTCAACGAAACCAACAATTATTTGCTTCGACAGTATATATTATCACCTCCATACGGGATAAATGGAGAGATCAAAATGCCAAAAACCATAGCATGTTTTCTTTTCCTGTGCTTTAGTTCTCCTGAATCATGTTGAACAAGAGAAAATCCATCAAATCTTGTATCGGTCTTGTCCAACTTGTGACTGAGCTTTACATCCTCCTACCAACAAGGGTCATGGAATTATAGTGTGGTCTCTCTCTCTCTCTCTCTCTCTCTCTCTCTCTCTCTCTCTCTCTCAACAAAATAGCACAAATGGAGACAGCACAACTAAAATAAAGACATAATTGTCACTATGTTACAATTGTATAGCGATTCAACTCCCTTGTAACCACACTACGTATGCTTACATTGGCAAAACTGGGAAGAGCGCAGTTGATGCTATGAAGTACACACAGGTACACCAAATTCACCTTGGTACTAGCCTTCATAATCTCCATCAATTGAAATACCAATAACTGGATCAGTTGTTCCCAACTAGGCAACTCCAATTGGGAGTGCAATGAGAGTATAATGTATTACTTTTTTCGCAGTTTATCTCGTCTAACTTTAATTATTCTCCTGCCAGACTTGTCACTGCCCCCACTGCCCAAAGAGAAACTTCCACCAGCAGAAAACTCAGCACTACCAGCAGCTTGAAATGGAGACGGATTTGAAGAAAGTGGATTCTGATTGCCACCAAACTGAAAAACCGGAGCAGCAGGCTTAACTTCTGAAGCACCAAATACTGGTGTAGCAGGTAAGTTGCATGGAACACCAGATGCAGGAGATACACTTGTAGGAAAACCAGATGCAGGAACATTTGTTTCGACAGTCATGCTATCCTCGGTATTCATCCGACCAGTTCCAGGAGATGCGGAGTTGAAACCAACTGTGCTTGGTCCTCCGAAAACTGATTGACCAGCAGAGGTAGCAGAGGCTGAAGTAAATGGAAAAGGAGACCCCAGAGATGACACAAAGGGGGAACTGCTGGAAGCAGAAGTTGTTGCCATAAATGAAAATGTGGTAGCTGAAGTAGGTGCATTAGAAGAGAAGGCAGAAGCAAAGGATGATGTTGACTGCTGGAAACTGGAAGCAGTCGAGCTGGTGTGGACTGGTGATGCAAATGAGAAGCCAGTGCTGTTTGAACTCTGTGGTGCAGAGGAAAAACTGGCAGTTGAGTTGGATGAACCAGCACCAGTTGAACTTGAAAATGCAGAGCTTGAACTTGAGGGTTTTGAGTCAGCAGTTGCTGCTCCAAATTGGAAACCGACAAATCCAGATGAGGAAGAACTCTCAAGCCCAAATGATGTGGAAGAGGAAAAGGAACCAAATTGACTTGCAGAGCTCTTAGAAAAATGTGAAGCCTCAATTTCAGATTGTTTTTTGGTACTGAAAATTGATCCAGTAGGAGCAGTAAATACTGCTGAAGAGGTTTTGGTAACGCAGTCGACAGATGAAGTGGTCGATCTACTGGACTGTGTTGAACCAAACACAGTATTGCTCTTGCTTAAGGTTGACTCAACTTGAGCAACATAACTAATTTCCATGCTTGGAACCGCCAAAGATGTTGCCAGAGTGGAGCAGCTGGTACCGCTTGATAACTGAGCAGATGCTATAGTTGACACTGTGCAGTTTCCAGTATTAGAATAAGTAATACTAAAGGGTGATGCCTCGGCACAGTCCAACTGTGAAATATTAGATTTATCCAGCAGTTGGGGAACAGTGTCAGACCCAAACTTGAAAATGGGAACATTCACAGATACTGAAGCAGAAGAAATAAAACTTCTGGTACCTAGTGAAGGATCAATGCTGTTGGAACTCATGCTAGCACTGTTAGCAGACAGTGCTATAGCCCCAGCAGCAGAAAATGAAAGTGAAGATGAATAAAGTGAACCATTACTTGAGCCTTCATCTGTTTTAACACCAAAAGTGAACAATGGTACAGATATTTCTGATTTATCTGCTAAATCAACATTTCCAAATGATTTGAATATAACTCTTGATTTTTGTGCTTCACCAACTTCATGTAGAATTGGAACTTGTGTAGTTGATGATTTTGCAGAGCTGTTGGAGCATAAGCAAAACAGATTAGAAGCTAAAGAGAACAACAATCCCAGACTTCAGTAATAATTAAGCAATCTGGAGCTAAAATTATAAAGACGACTTCCAGATGGCACGGTTTTAATTTGCAGCACAGACATTAGATTTATGATTTAAAAGGAGGCACCCTTGATAGTTGCCTTCCTGGCTAATAAAGCTGCTAACACTAAAGACTAGTAGAAACGTGTGGACCATATACCATTTTACTTACAACAAGTTCACCAATAAGATATAATAACCAAGTTTGGAGACACTTAAAATATTCTAACATAATTCTTGGAAAAAAAATACAGATTTTAAATAATATATAATAATCACTAAAGATAACCATGTTTAAAACTCAAGAATAACATCTCAAATTAGTTAGAAAATGAATGATTCTCAAGAAAGGAAACATATTACTAATGAGTAAGAAGAAAGGAAACATATTAACAATAAGATATCATACAACAAAATGTTTTCTTTACCCAGGTTATACAAAATAATAGACCCAAAATATTTTCTTTTCCGATACATCTAGCATGAACTAGTTATTTTCATTTATTACTAGTGAAGTTGTAACATGCCTTTGTTCTTCAGCCAGCTCAGTCGTGCTCGTTGTTTCTCGGATGGAAAAAGTATATTTTTTTGTGGGAAAACAGTAACTTACTTCAGAAGCATTTAACATGTGTTCTTTACTGGAGGGGCTTTTACTGTGCTTTCTACAAGAACTAGTCATCTTTCTCAATTTGTCCACTAATTTTCTCATGCAATCACATATAATGTGCTCCCATTTTTTTTTCCTTTAAAAGATGAAGTAGGTAACCGGCATGACTAGAAAAGCAGTAATCTCATGAAATATACCATGATCATACCAATATTTAATTTCCATGAACTAAATAAATAATTGAACTCTGGTTTCCTTCATTGTCTACTAATGCATTTGACTTCCATCAGCAAAATCGTTGAGAATTTTTCTTTTCACATGTAATGAATATCATACTAATGTCCATGTAACTATAGATCCCAAAAGAACTATGCAATTGCAAAGAGGAAAGTTCGACCTAGTAAAAATTATTTAGAACTGTTTCATGCATTTTTAATCATCAGAATGTGTTACTAATAAAACAAACTGTTATATATTAAGTTCAGACAAAACCTTTTAATACCATCTTGGCTAGGATCAGTGACATTGTCAGTAGCTTCTGTTGATGAAACAGCAACATCAGGCACATCTTTGGATCCAAATGTAAGCAAAGGTGCAGCAAGCTGATCTTTCTGTGTTGTTTTCTGGACCAATGGACTTGGCATGGTAGGGGTAGGAGGAAGAGAAAACGAGTTGGAAATAGGTGCTGCAGGGAAACAAAAATCCATGCCATTTTCAGAAATGGTTCCTGTATAACCCTTCTCCTCCATCTTTGAAACTTTTAAATCAGATGAAAGTGATGACTGCAAGCGATAATGGTCTTGTGCGGCTGTTTCCGGTCCCACACACTTGCCTAGTGATATCTTCACTCCAACTCTCTCCTTTAAAGTAAGAGGTGCAGCTGAAGTTTCTCGCAGAATAGGGGCAATATTATTTGCTTTTGATGAGCCCTTTGTAAGAAAAAGAAAATCAACAAAGGAAATTCAGGAGACATTTTCAATAAAAGAAAATGTATGACAGTAAACCAAGATTGTTTCTAGGAGAAATTCCAGTATATCATGATGTAAGAAGTGTGTACCTCAATTGTGCTTTTACTCCTCTCGAAATTTAAGGAAGACATGGCGCCACTGTGCTTGAAATTTTCAGGGGCCAAGTTAACTCCTGAACCAGCTGATGTTGAAGAGTCATTCTGGCTGGCCTCAAATTGCTTCTGAGTAGGATTCTTTATGCCCGGTGTAGTAGAACCACCAAGAGATCCAAATATTCTAGATTCCGAAGTGTCTAAATCCTTGAATTTTCTGGGAGACTGATTGTCTGTGATGGGACGTGATAACTTCATATTTGATTCATCAAATGATACAATTTTAGATGATTTGTCTTTTGGTGAAGGGACAAATTTACTAAGTTCTTGAGATATTTTCATAGCTATCTTGCTTGACTGATCACCTCTACTAGATTCCTTCTCTGAACTCTGCATGTTTGTGGCATCATAGTTGCGCTCATTGAGTAGTTGAGGTTTCTGAACTGATGTGGACTCGCCATTGACTTCATTATTATATGTCAGACGAAGCTTTCCAGCAGGCATTAGTGGCATACCATTTGAAGGAGATGTCTGAATGAATTTCTGGCGAGTTCTGCGTATTGATCCAAAAGATGGAAGATCACCATCTAAAACTGAGCTTCCTCGTTTTAATAGCTGCTTCAGCAAATGAAATAACACTGAGGTTCATGATCAAATCATCACCACATAACTGAAAGCTTTAAAAGTTTACAAGAAGAATAGTTCTTCAGACAACAAATTTCATCCTAATAATTGAATGTATCACATAATTGAGGATCAAAGAATCAAAGGGAATATCAACTATCAAACCATATGCCAAGGAATAAGAACAGGAAACAATCTCTTACACATTTTTTTACACGTTGCTGATCATTTGGAGAATGGTTTCAATAACGATGAAATTTGAAGTAAAGCAAATTAAATTATAGACAAATGCACCAGTGCTATTAATTGGTATTCAATAAATATTCACCAACAAGATCAGACAAGAGAGGAGGGTCATCCGTTATCTTTTAAGAGGTGAAGGATGGGTCATAGAACTATGTTGAATTGCCTTATGAATATGTTTCCAGATTTTGGGTTATTTCCTGAAAGAGTTTACAAGAATTGTTCTTCAGACAACAAAGTTTATCCTGATAATTGAATGTACTGGATCGTTTAGGATTAAAGAATCAAAGGGAATATCAAGCAATATGTTAAGAAATAAGAACAGGAAACAATCTCTTATACATTTTTTACCCTAAACCCTAATCATTTGGATAATGGTTACAATAAAAATAAAATTTGAAGAAAAGTAAATTAAGTTATAAACAAATGCATGGTACTTTTTTTTTGAGAGCGTAAAGGATGGTTACCTTGTGTAACCATCCATAATGCATGGCTCTATTAAACAGTAAACAATAAGTATTTACCAAGATCAGACAAGAGAGGAGGGTCATACTCTTTGATGAAGGTAACAAAAGGTGCCTATTTACATTTCACAAATCTTGTCAAAAAGAAATATCTTACATTTGAAGAGTAAGAACGAGTCTTTTGGAAAGAGGGAAACCAATATTGGCATCCAGATTCAGTTAAATTGATGAAAGTACAAAACCACACATTTACTGGAACAGGAAAAACATGTCATTGTTTGTAATGACAACATCACTAGAAAGAAGCAAATTACCATCTTTATGTTTAAACTCACCTCTCTACCACCAGAACGAGTAATAGCTTTAGGAGTTTGAAAAGAAGATGATGGGTCTTCGTGAGAATATCTGCGGCCCTGAAATGGCAGCATACGAGGTGTCTAAGTAAAAAGGTGCAATATACCATTTATTAATAGTTTCTTATAGCATATATGTAAAAGTTCTCTTGACCAGCACACAATGCAATACGTTCACATTGGAAGTAGCATTTGATCTGAAGTAGGGAGAACGTGACATTTTAAAAATTGCTGATCTACTAAGTGGCCTTGTTGTCAAATAGTGATCTTGAGGACGTTCAGCAGCAGCAGGAGCACGAAAAACAGATCTCTGACCAACTGAAAATAATGGGTTTGCTCCATGTGTACTTGGCATTTTATTGTCTTCAGGAAAGACATGATTTCGCAAACTTAGAGCTGAGGAAGGCAGTTTTGAAGTCCGAGATCCCATATATGCCTTCGCAAGCTCTGCAGGTGAAGCAGCTTCATCTTCAGGAATCTGTAAACAATCTTAGAAGTCAAAATTTCTTTCAAAAATCTTAAACATCAAAAATAGGAAACAGGGAATGATACAATAATTATCAGGTGACGAGGACAAACCCTATTAAAAGACCAAACAAACGGAACCCTTACTTGTGTTTAATCATTAATGATATTTCAACAAATACAAGCTACAAAAGGTGAATAGTTATCATTTTCATGAACCAACATTTAGCATCTAGACGAAAATCTACAAGATTTCATATATTAGCAAAATAACCCTCAAATTTGTTGTTTATTTAATTATATCATGAAGTGCTTCAAAAGTAAGAACTCTGTAATGAATTTTATGATTATAGGGAATGCATCATCCACCGCTAACATATCCATAAACTTATTTGTCTGACACCACATGAAGCAGTTTTTTGTCGCACACCACAAAAAGCATTTTTTTTGTCGCAATGACCATAGTATGATAATTTTGTATATTAATATGTTTGTGTCTTATAAACTGTTAAAGATAAGCTTTTATGCACTTGCTTATCTTGAATTTCTTTTTTTTGCCATGGGAAGACAGCGATGGCTATCATATCAACATATAATGATCATGACAATAGTGATGCATTTCAATGTTTCCACATCGATGAGTTAATAAAGACATCAATGGCAGTAACACAATCAATAAAGTTGTGACAATTCAAATTTTACTAATAAGTTTTTTAGTCAAAGAAAATTCATGATAGTGTGGTGATTTTTTTCCTGCTACCATTAGTTATCAAAAGAGTATTTAAGTAGCAGATAACAGTTTCATAGATAAACATGAAAGGAGAACATAATATTGTGAGAAGATTTGATTGCTTGAAAGATAACAATTGGAAACCTACTCATTAGAGTTTGCCAACTAGAAACAGGATTATTATTATACTGTGAACACTATGAAAATACAAAATGAATTCACCATCATACAGATAGCTTCGTAGGAGGTTTTGATGGTTCCTCATGTGTGCCTTTAAATGCAATTGCAGGTAGGGGAACATCATTGTTGTTTATGTTTTCACTCCCGGCAATCGGACCTGAACTATCTGAGTTGATAATTCTTGAACGCAGTATGTCTGTCAATCGCTCAAACTCATCCCTGTTCGTAACGAAAATTTATTAGGATATATATAATTACAAAAGGATGTCAAAATATTAGCTTATACAAAAACATCAAACAAAATAATTCGCATGACTTACAAATATGCATAACATATGTTTTTTTGAAAAAAAAAGTGCTGAGGGTTTAACACTACATGGAACAAAGTGATCAAGTGTGAGAGAAGAACCAAGACGTATAAACATGGGCAACTAAAAAGACGAAAGAACTTTCTTTTGACAGAAGAAAGGATGATGAATGAGAAAATAAAATGATATGCACATCAAATAACTCAATATTTAAGCTAAAAACACCAAGAATTTGAACTGAATCCACTTAAATAAACAGGAATAATAAGATGGTTCGTCCTACTTAAGAGGAATCTGCAACAATCCATAATACTAATATTTTTGAGAGCACATAATTTTTATATTAGAAACAGCAATCTACCATTGCACGATATAAAGAATCATTGATGCATGTTCTTCACCATGAGGTCCAAGAAAAACTTGAATGTGCACTCTCCAAACATTCAGATGTCTGTTACTTGACAAATATTGGAAATTTGTTGCATTCTTATGTAGATAAAGAACAGAGTTTAAGCAAGACAAACACTTTCCTTGTCAGTGTCTTCTGTTTCAGTATCTGCTCAACCTCTGATACAGAATCCTTGCCAGAGTTATTAGGCGGACTTGTCAGATCAATGGTCTTATCTTCTTCTACTTCATGCAATGGCTTCTGCATGAGGTAATAGATGAAATTATGTGAAATAATAGAAACAAAAACTATTGTGGTTCTTGAATAAAACAAAACTAGATCAATGAGAAAAGCAAGAACTAAATCAGAAAAAAAAGAGGCAAGAGACAATGAGAGTTTATAGTACATTAGAGATATGCACATAAAAAAGACTACTTCTAAGACATACAGCTCATTTAGCTTGATGCACACATCAAAATCAAGGCAGATTCGGCTTGAGAGCAATATTAAAATTTAAACATGGTTGACAGCACAAGAAAATATAGGAAGAGAAAAATGTGATATTACTACTTACAGCTGAAACCACTTGAGAGTCTCCTTTTCTGATCGAGTCATTTGTACCTGCATAGAGAATAAGTTACCACCATATGACACATTACACAAATAATAAAATTGGACATCATTACGTAAGAAGTTATGAAGAATCAAAATCTAATATTTTGTGAGGCTCAATAAAACTCCCAAAAAAAAAGATACTCATTAATACTATTCAATTATACAAATTACAAATTTGAATCATAAGAACACATGAAAACCACAAGAGAAGTGCTAATAGTATCAGGAGAGAAAAGTATAGTTGGACAAAATGAGAAATGGGGATATCATATCATTTTCTTTTATCCAAAAAATGTAATTCAGGAAAATCACACAATCACATGGCGTGAATTTAATTTCACAATGCACCAACCATGGGCCTAATAATCAATTACATCAAGGTTAACAATGTCAGGAAGCAGTTGAATTAATATCAGTAGATGATAATTCAATATGACTAAAAAAGTTTCATTTGAATAGTATCATGGTACAGTAATGCCAAACAAAACATTGACCCAACAGCTTCTATCACGTACTTGAATTCGTTTAATAAGTAAAAGTTCTGATTGTATGCCCAGAACAAAAAAGAAAAAAAATATAAAACACTGATGTTAATGCTGCTTTTAGTTTCACACAAAAAATGCTCCAGTGATGCTAAAGTTGTCCCTTTTCTACCCGAACCATGCTAATCTATAGAACGACTATACAGAAAAAGCTCTAAACACTTACCTCAGCCTGCTACAGTATAAAAAAAAACAGAATTCAGTGTGGAAATTATTGCCAGACATCACCTATTCGTCAAAAGTTGTCTCTTTTCTAACAGAAACGTACTAGTGAAAGATAAATGTAATAATCAAAAACCCACATAAGAAGGAACAATACTGCATTCAATAGATAAACACAGTTTCAAACCAAAAAACAGCGTCGATCAATTCTAAAGTAGCCATATCAAATCCAAGGCTTTCCCGATTCAAGAAACAACCAAAAGCTTAAAATGTGTACCAAAACCCTAACCCCCCCCCCCAACAAAATCCCAAACCCTTTGAACAGAACGCGAGGCTCAAGGAACCAAACTGCAAGGCAAAGTCCAAACCTCGAGTCTCCGGCTGCGCGGGCGGGGCCGTGAGGCGTTTCTGGAACACGGAAGCGAAGAGCCTGGAGGCGCTGCCGGCGATGAACCGTGACGCCGGATCCACGATCTTCGAGAGCCATCCATTACCGCCGCCGGCCTCAGCCACGAGGCCCCTTGGCGCGCCACCCCGAGCGGCGGAAGCCGGACGGTCGTAGGGCGTCGGCGCCTGCCTACGGAGGGGCCGCCGCCGGAATTTGCCGCCGATCCCGCCGTCGTAACCCGACGTCGTCGCCATGGAATCCCCTCACGGCGAAGCGGTGACGAGAAAACGAATTCAGCAGCGGGCAGCGGGCAGCGGCGGCGGAAACGGCGGCCGCGGCGGCGAGAGTGTAAGAGCAGCGGCGGAGGAGAGCGAGAGGGAAAAAAAGGAAACCTTTTGGAGAGCTTTTTGTTCGCGTGCCAAGAACGAAGCAAAGGGGGAAAAATAGGAGGCCAATTAGGTTTCGTAACGCGCCGGCGTAGAAAAAATTATACGGTATACGGATACCGTTGTTTGAAGTATATAGATACGTAAAGATTTCATATACGAATGATGGTATTGTTTCACGTAACTTTAGACCCGTAAAGGAACACAAGGCTGTGAGGAGGTACACGTATGAGGGGTGTAATCCTGGGGATTCTTGGCAAGTGCATTTTGTTTGCGGGACCAATGAGCGGGCAGATGGTGAAGTGATCGGACGGTGAATACTTCGTAGAGGTGTACAGCACGCACATCTGACGGTGGCGTGCAGGTGCGTACATTACCAGTGTAAGTGAGATGTCAGAGTCCGGTCGTTAAGCGGCGGATGGAATCCGATTTGATTTCGTCATTATTTTATTTTCTGTGAGTTGTGAAAAGCAGAAAAGTAACATTTTTTTTCTTGACAAATTGGTGATGAATTTCCAATTAAAAAAAGAAAATGATCTAATAAGTAATGATTGTTTTGCAAAATATATAATTTTTAAAATAACAAATATTTTTATAGTCTGAGAAAAAATAAAATCTTCTGTTTTGGAAGAAGGAAAAAATAATTCTTCTGCCATCAAGAAAAAAACTTCAAAGAAGTAAAAGGTGAGAAAATTGTTTCTTTTATTTTGTTGCTAATATGAATTTCCAAAATTTCACGAAATTATTAAAATAAACATGTTTTTAGAATTTTTCATCAAAATTGACTTGCATTTTAAAAAATTCTCATTATTTCAGCCAATTTATTGAAATGCATTTATAATTATTTTTCATGAAAAATATTATTGAACATACTTTGTAAAAAAAATAGAAAAGCTCAAAGATAAATAATTAGAACTTTCGAGAAATAAAATTAAAATTAGCGGAACTAAATAAAATAAAACGCCACGCATCATTCATCACGACATCGCAGTTGAACTGTCGTGCCGCCACCGGAGCGATGTGGAGCCGTCGGGTGAAGCTTTTGCTCTCCGCCGCCGCGCCCTGCCGTGCCACCTCTCACCTCCGCCATCGAACCCTCTCCGCTCTCCCTCCATGCCCGCTGCCCCACGGTGCTCGCGGCCGCTTCTTCGATGAATCCAACGTGTTCCAGCTCGATGGGCTTCCCGTTTTGCGCGATTCTAAGTTTTCCTGCAGAGATTTCTGCTCGTCGGAGGCCGGCAGAGGGGGCGGAGCAGGGCCGCCTACGTGCTGGAACTGCGCCGGAGC
Organism: Pontederia paniculata; assembly: GCA_001647135.1. Classification (NCBI taxonomy): domain Eukaryota; kingdom Viridiplantae; phylum Streptophyta; class Magnoliopsida; order Commelinales; family Pontederiaceae; genus Pontederia; species Pontederia paniculata. The sequence continues at coordinate 13,982 of LTAE01000022.1, forward strand.
GGCGGCGACTACGGGTCCGTTCCTGTCCTGTGGGTTGTGCGGGTGCGTGCAGCCCGTGGACCGTTCCATTGATTACTTTCAGATTTTTGGACTGTGAGTGTTCTTTGAAGACGAGCTTTTGTTTTGATCTGTAATGGCTTCTGGAATAGAATTTTGTGTCAAAGATTCGTTCTTTGTATGTTGCGCATAGAGGAAACATAGGCAACAATGGATAAAACAATAATTTCTGAATTCAATGTATGTCTTAGGTTCACATATCGAATTGGTAGAAATGCGAGGATATCAACTATGATCAGCTAGGAACTATCTATAGAAGGGTGGAATTCATCATAGTCTAATATCAAAAGATGAGCAATTGAGTGTAGGAAGAAAGAGCTATAATTCTGCAGCTAAAAGTTCTGAGGGGTAAACGTACTAAATAAAAGGTCTGATCCGGCCGGAAATTTTTTAAGCATTGTGAAACAGACAATATGGATTAAACTTCACACTATCCAATTTGGGTGCAAAATAAACCAATAGACTGGAAGTTGCACAATGACATATTGATTCTACTCTTCATATATCTTGGAATGTTGGATCAAAGAATTGCAACTTGGATATGGTGGTCAAGCAAAAGAAATTACAATTTGTCGATGAGCATTATCTTTCGTTTTTTGGGGTGTTCTAAATTTTCCTTCCACACTGTAGGAAGAAAGAATATAACATTGGAGACAGTAATCTAGAAGGGAAGTACAAGGACTGGCAGAAGAAATTGCATCCTGACTTGGTTCATTCGAAATCGGAGGTTTGTGGATTTAAAACGAGTCATTAAATTTAGTGATCTTTCTTGAATGTTTTCTTATTGCTAATTGTATTTGTTCTCATTTTATTTGCATTTGTTTTTTTTATTAGGAAGAGAAAAGCTTTGCTGCTGAACAGTCTGCTCGAGTGATTGATGCATATCGGACACTGAGCAAGCCACTGTTGAGGGCATTGTACCTGGTGTGTTTATGAGTTTTTAGTCATTTTTATTGTCCCTTTGTTTTTTGTTATTCCTTTTCTTCTACCATTAATGCTTTATCTTGTATGAAAATATGAGAGCAAATATTCATTTCAGCAAAATAGGAAGAGAAACAAAGCTTTTACTTTTCATGATATAAGGAGATGAGTAATCGCTAATAGTTCTTTGTTGTTTTGGTAGCCCTTCGAAGAATATAAAGTTCTAGACTCTAGTAGATAATTTCTTTTTTCTTGTTTTCTTCCATTTACCACCAATTCTTGAATATAAAAATGGTTGCATATGTTAGTAGTTTCCACCTCACACATTGTAAACTGTAAAGTAGAAAGGGTGAGAGAATTCCAATGTTCTGTTATCTTATGTCTTTTCTATTGTTTGCATTGACTTAACAGTTGGAACTCGAGGGCATACATGTTGATGAAGAGAAAACAATCAATGATCCGGATTTGCTTGTTGAGGTAATTTTTTGCAGAACATGGTTTATTTATCTTTACTTTCTCTGACATCGAAGTCTAAGTTCCATCCTAAGATATTCAAAAGTTTGATAGACTTTGTGGGCGAAAAGATAGTTTTCATATCTAGTCATAATCTTTTTCACATATGTAGTATTTATTTTGAAGAAAGATGGCTACCTCATTTGAGTAGTCATCCTAAAAGTGTGAAACAAAAAGCACGTGTACATATAAATCAATGAAACCTAAAATGATATTCCCCTCTCCCACTCTGTAATAAAAAGGATTTTGTGATATACAATATTTTCATGTAACATCTCTTGTCCATAAAAAAATGGTTCGATTGCATTGTGACCATATGCTCCATTATATGGAGAATTGATGTCTCATCGTGTGTCCCGGTTTCCTTTTTTGTGATAATGATAGCTGAACTGTTTTTTTTTCTGATCTAGATGATGGAAATAAGAGAATCTGTTGAAGATGCTAATGACGATGATTCTCTAAAACAGATACAATCTCAGGTATGAGAATATATATGTCTGGCATGGTAACTATTCCATACCCTATAAATAAATTGTAATCTTATTACCCAAAAAAAATTATAATCTTGTTTCAGATTCAGAGCAAATTTGAGAACTCATCAAATGCATTTCAGCAAGCATTCGAGAAAAATGACTTTGACGGTGCTATCTCTGCAACACAAAGAATGAGATATTATGACCGAGCCCTTGAAGAGATAGTAAAGAAGCTTTAACTTGAGCTCTTATCTGGATTTGATACTGGGCAAAACTTCCAAAGTAACTTCATATTGCTAGTGGCACTGAGAATACCCATTTCCATGGCCTGTACATCTCAGTGATTGATAATTTTTTGTGTTGTTTTATAGACCTTCTGCTCGACATAGTTGAAGAGCATGATCTCCAAGGAGACCACAAAGTATACTGATTTTTTTATACTATGGTTGTAAGCAATAATTCATTTATTCGACCCTGCTGTTGTTGTAAATGATAATGAGCTGTATTTGTCAGATTACTCCATGTCAATCTTATTCTATCCTTTGAGAAATGAGATTTAGTACTTATTAGTGACGATTCGACCATATGTAATCTTTCCTAGTGGAAGAGAATGTTGTCCATTCACAGTTTGCTATTTTTATTCAGTTCTGGCTTTCATTCAGTGAGGTTATAAATGTTCATGGCTGTATCCAGGTTCCTCAAGAGCTTGAACTACCTGTGAAACAATGGAATGCCGTTGAAATAAATGTGCACTGTGATAATGAAGCTTGAACTATGCTTAGCGATTTGGTCGAAATGTAGATATTTGTGAATGTTTTATGAACATTTTGCAGCAGGAATTATAATGAAGTATTTCTTCTTCAAGTTTGTGGGAAATAATTGCAGCTGTATGAACTTTTCTACCGTCACAACAGATTGTGAAATTTGAACTACCTCTAGACTGCAACAAAAGGGGGATGTCTGAATAAGTTGTGTACATTCAAGGTGCAAATTGAAATATCATGATAATAAGCTTATTAGTATACACTTCTCCTCTTGTTTCTGCATTTTTTAGTTCCATAAAATGCTTACAATTCTTCAATCTTGTTTTTGTGGATGAACACTATTAAAAGAGTTTGTAAGCATGGATTCCAGTATGGATTTTCTTGTAACTATCTTTTAACATCACGATGCATGGAAACCCAGCCTTATTATTTTTTTTGCATGGTGTCATGGAAACTGTGAAATACTGTTGTTTCCACTAGCAGATCTCCAAAATGTGTACAAAGAATAAGGTAGTTCCATCTCTAAAGGGAATACAAGGCACATGGAACATGACAAATTTTAAGCATATAAGCAGGATATTAGATCAAGTTCGTGCTTGAACATAAAAATGTTGAAGATTAAAACCAATAATATTGTCATCACTTCATTCTCATTCTGACTTCTGTTTTTTTTTTTCCTTTGACCATATTTGTCAAAGGATCAAAAATTCAAAAACCAAAACAATGCATCATTATGGATAACTGAACTAAGAGGAGAATTTTAATACAAACAAATGGCATAGTAATATTCATCACCGACAAAAGTTTTTCTTTTTTTTTTCTCTCTTTGTCCAGGTAACAGTAACAGATTGAGTGGCCACAAAATTGTACACACAACACAACATAACATATATGAGTTATGAACACTATACAAATGTGTATATTACTGTTCATAATAACAGAACCCCTCCAAGGATAGCATGACCTTACTGATGAGCTTGATTATAGAACATCAAATACAAATTAGTATGAAAGTACCAGCAACAAAATTCTTCTACGGATTTCTGAGAATAGATGGACAAGAAGAACTAGGTAATGAGAGCTAAATTAGGTGTATTGCAGTATACTCATAAGCTAAATACAGCCACATAACAGAGTCTTCCCGTTGTTACTGTTCAAGTTTCCTATGCAAATTAAAGCTTACAGCAAGCTTGTCATGCCACACAGAAGTGTAATTTTTCATGTTTACACCAGCAGCATTCATTAGGATTTGTTCCTTCTCAATTCATTGAGCTCTATGCATATTACAGTAAGATGATTGATCTGTCCAAATCAGACCATGTTGTGCAGAGCTAGTTGATGAACTTGTCTGTCTTCATAAATTCTGTAATCTTAATTCTTACTGAAATAATTACAGCTCTAAGATTTTGCTTCAGAAATAGTATTATATACATGACCTGTTTTAAGTTCTCTCTCCTCTTGTCTTTAAGCACTAATTAATCGGATGGGTGCTCCAAAGTGCAAACCAAAGAGAGAGCAGGCACCCCCATCATGTAGTTGCAAGCTTATACATACAGGTGACTCCCAAAGTCCTCATTATAAACCCCATTGAGAGGATTAGATTGCAAGTCATGTACCCATGTCTGCTGCCATGAAAACATAGCAAAGTCAGAGGTTGGACCATTTTTTCGCAACCTATTAATCTCAAAATGTTGGTTTCGGGATCATTGAAAATAGTTATCAAATACCATTTTCAGTCAGCAGAAAAAAAAACACATCAGATAGGATCAATACTTTGATTTTGCAATGCATCCAAATAGGCCCTTAATCTCTCTTTATTTCTTTGTAGGGCTTAGCTCCATCGAAAACAAGTTTAATATGCAAATTGTTTTGCTTGTAGTTAAGATGGCTGCAAAGTGCTCTATATATCAACCATATTAAAGAACTCAAACCAAGAACATTCTTTCTTTCTTCAAAAGACTTTTAGTTCGAAGAACAGAATTGGCTAAATCTTGCTTGCCCTCTCTATTCAAGCCATGGAACACGGTCTTGAAGTTAACAGAACTTGGAATAATTCCACCTTGCAACATTTCCTTGAGAAGCAGCAGTGCATCTTCAGACTTGCCTGTTTTGCAGAGACAACTGATGAACACTGAGTATGCTTCAAAGTCAGGAAATGGACCTTTAAGCTTCATTCGCCAAAATATGTCCCAAGCGTCTGTAACCATTCCCATGTTCATGAACCCACGAATCAGTGCTGAATAAGTAACAACTGTTGGAAAACAACCATCATCCTTCATACTTTTGAAGACTTCCAATGCCCTTGTTATCTGTTTCTCCTTGCAAAAATGAACGATGAGAGATGTATGTATATGAGTTGTTTGTGAGATCCCTGCCCTTTTCATATCATCCACTTTGTCCAAGGCCTCATCCAGTTTTCCCTGTCTAAGTAGCGCGTGGATAATACTTCCATAAATATATTGATCAATGGTGCATCCGTGAAGCTGCAGTTCTTCGCACATTGTGAGAGCTTCTTTTATGTTCCCTGACCTACAGAAAGATTTGATCAGCAGTGAGAAACCAATCTGCTTTGCAAACCCTCCTTTAAAGAGAGTTTTTAAGCTCCTTTTAGCTTCTACTAGCTTTCCCGACTCACACAAAGAAGAAAAGTATATACCGACCATTTCTTTATCTGGAAGATGTCCAGCATGAATCATTTCTTGAAATAATCTGATCGCTTCATCCATCCTTCTGCCTTTCTTACCACAAAGAAACACATTTAGATATTTGTAAGTACTGGCATTTGGCTCATAGCCTTCATTCTTCATCTCCTCGAATGTCCTCAATGCAATTTCAGTAAGACCTGCCTGACCATATTGGGCTATCATAATGGTCCATGTATTCGATGTCACAGGAACGATTCCTTTCATTTCCTTGAAAAGATGTCTCATATGCTTGAAATCTTTGGCTCCTCCTGCAAGTTTGATGGCCATGTTGTACGTTTCATTAGTATGTGCATAACCATTTTGTCTTCCTATCCATGAAAAGAAATGCAAAGCAACATGACTGTATCTCTGACAATTACGAAGAACTGCCTCAACTAATGCAGGTGTAAAGGAGATCATGCTCCTCTTTAGGACTTCTTGCACTACATTCCAGTCAGTAGACAGTGATAGGATCCTGCATACTTCTTGAACGTCAGTGTCACTAATTTTCTCTTCAATCATTTCCATATCCTCCTTTAACAAATGGCTGGAAACCTGAAATTCTTCATTTGGAAAGTGGTCATCGGGTTGGGAAATAAATTCACTTCCCAGTCTAGCCATTTTAGTGACTTTTTTATTTTGCTCAACTTCGCTAGCTTTGTCAGGCTCATTGATTTTATTTAGAGATGACTTGACGAACCGCGACAATCTATCGCCAACCTTCATATTAGAAGCCAACATTTCCTGCAAAAGTTTGAAAGCCTCATTAGGTTTCGAAACCTTACAGAGTTCCTTGATGAAAATTGTGTAAGCCTTCCTATTGGGTGCAATTCCATGCTGCTTCAAGCTTTCTAGAACTTGCCACGCTTCAGAAACCATGCCATTTTGGATGTGACCCGCAACAACAGCTGTCATCGTCACAATATCAGGATGGATTTTATTTCTCAGCATCTCCTCATAAAGATCACATGCTTTTGTGTATCCATCTGATCTCAAGAGTTGTTGGATCATCTGAGTATAAGTGGAAAGCATTGGTTGACATCCAGATTCTTTCATAACTTGAAAAAACTCCAAGGCCTTTGAGATGTCACCCTTTCTTAAGAATCCGTCAATTAAGCAGCCATAGACCCTATTGTCAACAAGTGACATTTGCTTCATTTGGTACACAATCTTCATTGCATCACCCATTCTGCCTGCCTTGCACAAGCCCTTCAGCAAAATCTCATAAAGTTCAACATTAACAACTGAATTCATCTTGATCTCTTCAAAATATTGCATCCCTTCTTCAATTTTGCCAGCAATACAAAGGCTTCTGAGAATACAAGAATAAACCTGCCCTTCTGAGACCTTCATTCGTTTCATCATATCATCTCCAACCGATCTAATACCTGTCATATCTCCTGAATTAGCTAAACAATTCATAAGCGTTTGACAAAGGTGCTCATCAACTATGATGTTCTTGGACACCATTTCTCTGTAGAACTCCATGGCAAGCTCTGCCTTCTTCGTGTTACACAGTGCATGAAGAATTGCTTCAAAAGCCTCGCCATCAATTTCACAGCCTGATTTCCTCATTGCCTCGAATGCATGGAGTGCTTTGCCAATTTGCTTTGCAGTACCATAAATGGAGATCAGAATAGTCCAAGTCTTAATGTCCCTGGGACATAAATCCTCATCCATATCATTTATCAACTTCTCTACCAAATCAAAATCTTTAGCCTCGCCAGCTATATAAATCATTGTATTATATGTCGCTGTAGAGTGGCGAAAGCGTGGTTGAAGCTTGACCCAGTCGAAGAACCTGAGAGCCAAACTTCCAACCTTAAAGCACCTCTTCAGCACCATCTCGACAACTTCCGGACTGAACGACAAGTTCAACTCCTGCAGTCGCTGTCCCATGTTCATTTCCAAGCCGCCCAATCGAACGACCTCAGTCACCTTGTGAACAATCGGACTGACGTCGTCCAAGATCGTATTTTTATCATTGGTAGCCGCTAAACGAGACGGTTCAGACCCGTGGGCTTCAAAATTTCCATCACCGTTGGTCTCTCCGGCAATTCTACAAACATTCGAGCGACGTGTGCTCGGTGCCTCATGGCCAAAGGCGACGCCTTTTGAAAACAGGGCCGTCGACGAGTTCTCGACCGCGCAAGAGTTGTCAGCTACAAGCTCTGTGATCTGTTGGTGGAAGGAGGGAGGACGAGGAGGAGCGGGTTTCTTGGATTGCTTCTTTCTGCGAGGCGTCTTTGAGGACTTGAAGCGGGCGAAGCGACGGGAAGCGGCGGTGTTCTGCAACAAGAATCTGACTACGTTCCTCATCTCCTACTCCCAGGTAAAGTTTCTCTGCTCGATATCTTTAGATGACAGCGGAGGGGCAGACGACGACGGCGGCTGCGGCTGCGGCGTCGGAGAAAAGGGGGAGGGCGGTGGCGCCGCCCCTCACCTCATCTTTTAAAAATAAATTTTTAATCTTAATATAATGTTGCGTTTTTCTTTTGTTAACAGTAAAAGTAAAAAAAATATATAATTTGTTCTTTTGATGACAAAATTATGTAACTCGTAATAAAATAAATTAATACAATGCTCAATACTTCGATAATTGAAAATGAAATAAATAAATAGTATATAAAGGTTGAGCTTGTATACTCATGGTTAAATTTATTATTCAACTTAATAAATAAATTAATGAATAGTCACTGAGAGACATATATAATTCAAGTGAGAGAGTTTTTATTAATTTAGCTATCAATCGCAAAAAGTAATTAATTACTTATATATCATACATATTTAGAGGTAGTTTCGCTTAACTAATAAAAAATATTTGATAATCGAGATAAGTATTTTAAGTGTTAAAATTATTTTAAATAAAAATAATTATATGTTTGAATAAAAGTGTTGATAATATCTATAAATTATAATGTTTGTCAAAATGATTATTGATTAAGATATTTTTAAAGTTAATTTAATTTAATTATATTAGAGAAATTAAATAAAATAATTTTAATATTTTGATTTAATATTATATCAATTGTTTATAGACTTATTTAAAAATTTATTTTAAAATGTGAATTTATTTATATTTTATAAAAAATGAAAGGAGGAAAGTTAAGATAAATAGAAAATGTGAAAGAGAAATATTATATGATAATAACATTAAAATAATATAGGTAAAAGAGTAATATAATTGGTTAAAAAATAAATTAATAATCTTAAAAATAAGTAGGGTATTTTTTAGTTTATCTATTAAACATGAAGTTTTTTTTAAAATTAATTTATAAATAATTTTAAATTACTTAGCTTATAAGCTAAGTTAAACATCTCATTAGCTTTATCATGGAAGCTGACATATTGAAACTAACTCTTTATTTTATATATATATATAAATATTAATTTAATTATTAATGTCTTGGTTATTGATTCTATCGTCGCTGGTTGAGTGAATTTACCATTTCTCAAAAATTTTGTAATCTTTAAATCATGGACGAATGTAGGATAAACATCTAGGAGAGGCCAAAGTAAACTAATTAATGTAAAATATTTAAAAAATAAATAAAAGTATAATCACATTTTTAATAATTAAATGTTGACTGTAAAAATATGCAATATATGTATATCAATTTAAAGATATAAGTTTCTTAAAGTTAATTTATTAATGCTTGTGTGTTTGAAATCTGAATGACCGGCATCATGAAAATTACATTTTCAAATAAAATAAACTTACAATAAAAAGTACGAGTAATATTGTAGAAGTTGGATCGACTTTTCAATATCATAACGCAAATATGAGCTTTAGTCTCGTAACATAAATTTTAGATATTTTTTTTTTACAAGCTAAAGAGAAGGAAATGAAAGATAGTAGTTGATAATGCACATAACAAAAAAAAGAATAGCAAAGATACCTTAATTTTAATTTTTATTTAACCCAAAAAAAGAATACCTTAACTTTTTTATTCTCAAGATTTCTCTTCATTTTATCATAAGTTTACAAGGAATCTCGTACTACCACTCATGATAATTAATTATCATAATCGTAAAAGAAAAAAGTAATTGTTAGTGTGCGACCAATATGGTCATCAAGACGCTTACAATCAAAGACATATGTGAGCTCACGGAGACCTAGTCGGTGGGAATCACGGCTAAGTAACCTTTTCCTCCAACGGTAACGAGTGCAGCTGACGACAGAGGTAGAATCACACGTGTTGTGCAATTAACTCAAAGCTTGATGCTTGTTGCCAAGCAACAACTACGTCGATGAACGTTTACAAATGTGATTAATGGATGTGGCAAGGGTTGACTCCAATGGTTGAGATGCACCTATAAATGACTCTATGACGGAGCGAATATATTCATCGATTGAGAGCTCCGAATTCACAAAAGTTATTTTTCAAATTATTACATTAGTATCATAGACTCAGATTACTCACTAGTTGGAGCTCTGAATTCTCTAATTTGTTTTGCAGGTTACTTCACTGGTATCAGAGTCTATCGTGGGATAATGGTGTTCTTTCACTCTAGCAAGTGACAATTTCGTGCACAGAAGATTGTCTACACTCTTCGTCAAAATTGACAATCTCCATTGACTTCCTTTACGACCTACTTTGGATTCTGCTTATCGACGCACCTCATCGGCGTGCTTGTGGTCTCATTTGTAATTCCCTAGTAATTGATACCTGCTTTTGTGAATAGAAAACTATCACTAGCAAAAATGATGCACAAATTCATTGTTGTTGAGTTTGTCAAGATGGAGCATGTGGATGGTGCAAACTACATAATGTGGAGTCGAAAATTTTGATACGAACTTATGTACGACAAATTATAATCCATAATTGACTCTATGCTTAAGAATTATCTGCAAATGCAACTAATGCGTAGAAATTTATGTTTTAGCAATGGGAGATCAAGGATAGGAGGACTACATATTTTATATTAATACATATGGAAGATGATAGCATTATGGTCTTTGAGACTTATGATAATGCACATGATCTATGGGCTCTTATCAAGAAAAAATACAATTCCAAGAAAGAATCAAATATACAATTTCTCTTGCACAAATATAACACTTGTAAAATTAATGACGGTGATAACGTCATATCATATTAATAAAATTATTGTCGTGATTAAAGACTTAGCCATTGCAAGTACTACTCTACTAGACCCGTTGTAGATGTTAGCATGTTCTCAGCAACTTGCCACCCTTATTCGACATGACTATCACAACTTTGCAACCTAAAGAGGATTAAATCAGTGACAGATCTTCTAGCATAGTTGGTCATAGAGCAAAACATGGCCGGAAGTAGAAAGAAGGTCGAAGCCTTCGAAATTGAAGATAAGAAAGAAGCGACCCATGCAGTGCACCACCAAAATAACTTTGGTCTTAACAAAAGGCAATTAAAAGAGCTAAACGAGAAACTTTCTCGTGGAACCTATTTCATTTGTGGGGAGCATGGACATTTCAAGATCAATTGCTCCATACTGAATAAGTCAAGTCATCTTAGGGACTAGTAGAATCAGAATAGGGATTCAGAGAAGAAATAATCCAATAAGCTTGATTTTGTTGGAGTCATTTAGTGCAATGTTGCGATGATGGACATAGGTGGATAGTGGATCGACTCTGGAGCTAGCCACCATATAGCAAAAATCAAGGATGGCTTGATTGAATCCAAGAAGCTCAAGAAGGGAGAATATATGATCTATGTCAGGAACAACACTTATACACGAGGAATTCGGTAGAAGCTCATATGAAGGACATCATGTACACGAGGAATTCGGTAGAACCTCATATTTGTACATGCTATTTGAAGAAGGGACTTGAAGCCCGTTTCTACAAAGATCGTATAGCTATAAGGAGAAATGATAAAGTTAAGAGTATGGAAAAATTTTCCTAAGCACGATTTCTTCTGTCTGAATGTCGTCAATGAATCAATAAAATCACTTATGAGTATTCAATATGTTATGAATGTGATTATGATTTATGACATGATAGGTTATGACATTCATAAAACTTCAACATGAAAAAGATAATCAAAATGAACTTTGTACCTAAAATAACAAGAGCAAGGATATTGCCCCTGCAAGCATTATTTGATCAAAAAAATGGTTCGAAATAATTATTTTAAGGGATTAATGTCGAAGGAGTTATTGAAGTTAGTTCATTTTGATATTTGCGGCCCTATGAGCGTCAACGCACATGAAAGTAAATAATATTTTATCATGTTAATTGATGATTACTGAAGATTTACTTATGTCTATCTTTTGAGAAGAAAGTCAAAGTTTTGATATGTTTAAAAGATATAAGATAGAAGTAAAAAAGAAATTGGATACACTAATTAAGTGCTCAAGGATTGATAGATGAGGAGAATACAATTCTCGGAAATTTGTGAGTTACTACATTCAAAAAGGGATAAGTAGAGAAACTATTATGTCATATACGACACAATAAAATAGTGTGATAGAAAAAAAAATAGAACATTGATAAATGCAGTAAGATGTATATTATCGGTCTTCCAAAAATATTTTGGAGTGAAGCAGTCTTCATCGCAAATTACATGGATAATTGATTTTCCATCAAGTCCGTTGAAACAACACCATATATAGTATGATAGAAAATTTGAGTTGGATTATCTCCGAAATTGGAGGCGTAGAACACACTTATTGATTCCAAGTCAATTTGAGGACAAGCTGAACTTTAGGACTATCATGTGTAGGTTTATCAGGCACAACGAAACGTCCAAAAGGTATAGATTGTTATACGATAAAAATATCTTATAAAGAGTCAAGATGTAACTATTTTTGAGAATTAAAGAAAATAACTGCATGATTAAAAGAACGCTGAGCTCTTAACTATTATCAACGATAGTCACGACTCTAAAGAAGACATATTTGACATAAGTCAGTTGTGGAAGATAAGACTACACAAAATATTGAAATACATTTGGAGGATGTGGAGAAACTCATCATCTTCACGAGTATAATCGACATCGTGAATATAAATAATAATACATCAAAAAATAACTATTTGGTTTTATTTTTTTATCAATAGTATGTCCGAAGTTTCTTAACTTGCTTGATTAAGATGCTTTGCAATAGTTATGAGGTGATCGTTTACAAATATATATTTTTTTATTTTCCAAATAAAGATAATACTGAAAATAATAATAAAGTAAAACATTAAACCATCTTAAATTAATTGAGTTATGACTCTTTTGCAATAATTAATATATAGTTTATCTATTTTATCTCCTAGGTAAAAATAATAATAAATTAGAATTTAAATATATCTAAAAGAAAATTGGAATAGTTTATTTATCAATTTTATTTGCAAAGTTTATTTACTTTACTTGAGTTAGAACTATTTAAAAAAATATTATGTGTTTGTTTATATAGGTAAATAGTTTCTGAAATAATAGTAAATTATATTTTTAAGAAATATCTAATAGATAATTAAAATAATAAATTCAGATAAATTTTGTTAGTAATTTGATGAGTAAAAGTTTTTTAATTTATTTGAGCTAGTACTCTTTTAAATAATCACGCGTGAGGATGTTTAATTAATTTCAAAAATTAACGAATCTAATTTGTTTTTCTCCTCTTTATTTTAAATTGGGGTTGAAAGAAAAATAAACAAGTATAGGATCCTCCGTTCCCTCTCCCCTCCGTCCCCCTCTCTTAAAACTCCATTCAAACACTGAAAGAAAAAATCCTTCCCATTCCGGTCTTCCCTTCCTCTACCCTCCATAATAACTATTTACCCAAAAATTCATTTATTTTGTAACTTTGAATTGCTTCATTCTTTTTAGGCTTTGTTTAACATGTACTAGTGATTAATAGCGAATAGAGATTAGCGACTAGAGATTAGCGATTAGCGATAGCGAGTTAATTATTAAAATTAATAAAAGTATTTGGAAAATATAGCGTTTGAATCATAAAATGACTAAAAAGAGTACAAACAATTATTTAAATAATTTAAATTAATATATGCATCATAAATTTAATAACACAATTTTATTTTAACTATTTTAATACTAATAAATAATAATAAAATAAACAGTTGATCAAATAATTTATAAATTAATAAAATAATAATAAATAATAAAAGTATAAAATAATAAGTGTATAATACAAATAGTATCTAATATTAAAATATTTTGAAGGTATATCTGAAAATAAATTTCAATACGCTTGTAGCTAGCCTAGATGTTGATTTTTCAAGTGTCTCAAAACGCTGAGTTTCAATCGTTTGTCGCTATTATTAATTATGCTTACCAAACACTTTAAGTAACATATTGATCTGATCAACATTCTATACGCTAGTGTAGACGCTATTTTAAATGTGTACCAAACAGGACCTTAGTCGAATAAATATTTAAAAAGTATATTACTTTATTGATAATCATAAATTCATGAAAACAATGGTTTATTACAAAAAAATCTGAATCATAATATAATCTAATGATAAACAAGTTGTAATGCGGCAAATAAACATATATAAATAAATAATGTTGTTTTGGTAAAGAAAAAGTTATACGGATGTTGACAGAGTCATTTAAAGATTTAAAATAAAAAGGCCAAAGAATATACATGACAATGAACATTTGCTGCAATATCAATTTAACATTTTTATACCTTTTCATATTGAATTATAATTATTGATAAGTTTACTTTATGTTACTTGCAGCAGAAAACATATCCTTGCATTAAAATCAAGTTGACTTCAATATTAAATTTTTAAGATTGATACTAAAAATATCCTTACATTTTAGTAAATTTGTTCTTTTTAGCCATTAGAGGAGGAGCAGATCATTATGGCTACTCTGCTAGACCTACAATGCAAGTGGGGAAAAGCTACTGCAATTATTAAAGTTAGTAACACATGCAACAGTCCAATACATATTTTAATAAAGTGTACTTCACTTTTCTTAAAAAAAATGATGGATTGATAAATAATTTTTTTTAGGTTAATTAGATTTTGAATTTAAGTTTATTTTTTAAATTTTTATTAAGAGTCTCATTTGTCATAGTCAAAAGTAAGAGATTCGATCATCTGAATCGATCCAAATGAGTTAGATCGATTTAATTTTTTTGTCATGTACGAATTAGAAAATTTCAGCCCAAGTGAACCACACGATCCGAAGGCCCATTTTTTTTCAATTAAACTAATTTTAATTTGATTTACATATTAAATTTAATATACAATTCAAAACATATTATAGTATTTTTTTAAAAAAAATTATTTTATAATTTAATTAAATAGTAAATATAACGTTCCATACAATATATTAAAAAATAAAATAAACATGAATAAGAAAATAAAATTTTCGTCAAAATTGAATTTTATCGTATCTACACCTCAAAAACGGCGATCCAAATTGATCTGACTAAAAAAGTTGATCGAGTTGATTCGAGTTTGGGTTCGAGTCGAGTTGAACTCTATCCGTGAACACTTATAATCATAATAAAATCCTAAATTATGGTGAAAAAAATCAGTTTTTTCAAAACTCATCTACCAAATACAAGGACAACAAAAGTGTTATATATATATATATATAATATATATATATATTGTGTGTGTGTATACTGGTGAAAAAAGATAAGTGTATATGGTTGAATATATAAAGTGCTTGCTTTTCTTGACCTATCAATAATTGTTATTAATTATCATCTATTGATCCTTTTCCTAATATTAATTCCAACATTACAAAATTAACTAACTCATTTTTAGGAAAAAAAACATAAAATAAGATAGCAGAATGGGATAGTCATGTTTCCTTTTAATTTTCAATAAAACAATAATGAATTTTTTTAAAAAAAATAACATAATAAAGTAAACAACGTAAGCATCGAATAATATTAAGATAACTAAATGGAAAACATCAAAATGATTAAAATGTAATGAACAAATAAAACGAATTAATTGAGTTGGTTGGAATTTAAATTTTTTTAAATAGGTAGACTATCATGTATTTTCAAAAGAAAAATATTAACGTGTATACATAAATTGTGTATATATCGTACATACACACATTTTGAACATTTAAATTAGTATCATTTTAATCCAACGATACATATTATTTATGTTTTGGACTATTAAATTAGAAGTGATACTAATCTAAAAGTTCAGAGTGCGTGCATACATAATTTGTCTCTTCCAAAAATTTCGATCATATATTCATATTTTTAAGGAAAGTAACATCTAAAAAAATGATATAACTAAAAAAAACTAATGGAGGTATTTTAATCGTTCTTGATTTCTCATGACTTGCGATCGGCAGCTGCATGCGGAATCAAATGTGACCAAATGCATCACGTACTTTCCACTTTATAATTTATTAATATTAATAATATAAGGAAAAGAAATCAAGAAAATTATACTAGTAAAAAAATAACATAATCTAAATATGAATATGAGTTTAATGGATGTTATGTGTATACATCCTATCTCTTATTTAATGAATTGATGAATTTAAGATGTATAATTAAAAATAAATATATTATTTAAAATTTATTTTTTTATTTATTTTTTTCAATCATAATTTTCCAATTCAATGATCGTAGAAGACATGCACATCTTCATTAAATCCTATACATATTAATCAATATGCAATATATATATATATATATATATATATATATATATATATCATTAAATATCAAATATGTAAGAAGTCTACAATCTCATCTTTATCAAAACAAAATCGTTTAAGTAATGTGCAAGAAAATCTTTAATTACATCATATGGTTCATATTATTTCTTTTTTTCAAATTTATGAAAAACTCAAAGGAGAACCATGTAAAAATATCTTTGGTTTACATGATGTAGCCAATGATTTTTTTTGCTACACCTCATTTACATTTAATTAACCCCACTTGTTTTATTTTGTATTTTATACTATGATAATATAATAAAAATTAATTGATACAACAAATTAAGATTTTGATGTAATCAGTTTAATTAGAAATATTTTTTTAGCTCGACTTTGAATTGATCGATATACGTATATATAATATAGTAATATATATGGGAAAAACAAGGGACCTACATAATTAAAAGATGATTCATTCATCTACAATTTACTATTTATTATAATTTATTATTTTATAAGGATACATAACAAATCTTAATCATTAAATACTGAACAAGATTTTAAAATTAATACAAAAATAATTTATCAAATTGAATATTAATTACATATTAAATAATTAAGACCTGCTAAATATTTCGATGAAGTATAAAAATGTGCATTATAAAATAATATATAAAAGAACAAAGTCACGTTGACTTCAACTAAGAAGACAAGTTGCGATTTTGCCGAGTTCTCCGAAATGACAATATTAGCCTTGTTTTATTCCTTTTGCGCATTCCTCGTCCCCACGGCCCACAGGGTTCTTTCCGGTACTTCACTTGAACTTTTTAAAGTAAATTATTATTTATTTTTCGTCCGCCTTTTGGTCTGCAGAACACCGACGACGACTAAATCAAATTTTACTCAGTTTCGCCTGCAAACGCGCGACGAGCCTCCAAAATTTGCCCTTTTGACTTCTCTTTTTTTTATTTGCACCTCGTCGATCCCTTTTCTCTTATCGATTCCCTTTTTTTTTCTTGCTAAAGATTCAATTTTGTCAGCTCTTTCGTGTTCTTCTGCTGATTCCGTGTGTGTTTGCCTGAAAAAGATCCAATTTTTCCCGTGTTTTCTGAGCTCCCACTTCTTCCTGTTCTGAACTGTAACCATTGCGGGTGATTTTTTTTTCTTGTTCCTGCGACCATTTCAGCCAAGTAAAAGACCCAATTTTGACTCAGTTCTGGGCTCCGGACGATCCACTGAGAAGCTTCCTAGTCTTTCGCAGTGCTTGAATTCTTTCCCTTTTTAAGAAAGATTTGGTCTTTCCATTCGTTTCATCATCTGAAGAAGTTTCTTTTGTGTTCCTGCGAGGAAGAGAAGTTTTTTAGGATTGTTCTTGGATTTGGATAAGTGTGCTAGTAGTAGCAAGTTCGAGATATGTTATCCAGTAATGCATGGCGGTGAAGATGTTCTAGTGAATGCCTGAGAGGGATTGCTGTTAGATACCTTCATCTGCTGGATTAGATGGGCAACACATGCGTCGGGCCGAGCATCGTCAAAAATGGTTTCTTCCAATCGTTTTCTGCGACATTATGGCGATACGGAGCAGACAAGGATGCCCTCCCACCTGCCAATGAGGGGAGCTCTTCTGCACCTGTCAAATCTGCAGCCACCAATGCCCCTGAGCCTGTCAAGATCCATGGAGAGGAGACCACGGCTTCTAAGGGTTCAAATGGAGACGCCAAAGCCAACCAACCCAAGAAGCCGACTCATGTCAGGCGAACGTCCAGTGCTGCCGGACTCGCGGGATCGGTGCTGAAGCGCAAGACGGAGAATTTGAAGGATATTTATAGCTTAGGAAGGAAGCTCGGTCAAGGGCAGTTTGGAACCACATACCTCTGCTTGGAGAAGTCAACTGGAAAGGAGTATGCATGCAAATCCATCTTGAAGAGGAAGTTGACCACAGAGGATGATGTCGAAGATGTTCGACGAGAGATCCAGATCATGCACCATTTGTCTGGTCACTCCAATGTTATCTCGATCAAAGGGGCCTATGAAGATGCTGTGGCTGTTCATGTTGTCATGGACTTATGTGAAGGAGGCGAGTTGTTCGATAGGATTGTGCAGAAAGGGCATTTCACAGAAAGGAGAGCTGCAGAGCTTACCAGGGTGATCGTGGGAGTTGTAGAAGCTTGCCACTCAATGGGCGTCATGCATCGTGATCTTAAGCCTGAAAATTTTCTCTTTGTCAGCAAGAAGGAGGATGCAACACTTAAGACCATTGATTTTGGACTATCCATATTCTTTCGGCCAGGTAAAGTTTCTTCTTAGTGTTCTGCATTGTTAATTTGTTATATTCTGGTTGTGAATAAACCTGTGCCCCGGGTCAACTTCAGGCTTAGTTGACTGAGCATATCAACTCTATAGTCTCCCTCCCGATCCTGAATTCTTCTCCTTTTCTGCAACTGCTTTAACTGGGGAGATTCCCTACAGCGAGAAGGACGCCTCGCGAACCGGGAATAACAATTGCCTAATATACAGCACATGCTATCATCTACTTGTCTCTTTTACAAAACAATTACATATCTGTGAATCATTATTTCCAATATTTATTAGAATGTTTATCCTAAGTATGATAGTCAATGTTGTTTATCTGACAAATATGCACAAGTATTTGCGAATGTGTCAGGAATGGAGATGGTATCCATGATGGATGGAACTCATTAGTCATTAAAATTTTCAATTGTCACGTCTTTCTGTTTAATCAAGGATGACATTGTAGTATAATGTATAATTCTATCTTCTATTGTGGTTTCTTTCTACATAAGTTTGGTCAATGCATTTTATCTGATTGTTATAAGAATCTTTTCTTCTATTATTTTCAGGAGAAGTGTTCAGTGATGTAGTTGGAAGCCCCTATTATGTCGCACCAGAAGTCCTGAAGAAACGATATGGTCCAGAAGCTGATGTATGGAGTGCTGGAGTGATCCTTTACATTCTTCTCTGTGGAGTCCCTCCATTTTGGGCTGGTTAGAACTTTGATAAATTTAGGCTTTTATATTCTAATTAAATGTTCGCTGTTATGCTACGGCTCAGGCCTCAGAAACTATACATATGAGTTGCTTTCCGATTTTCATTTTTCATTAATGCAGTTCTTTTTTTATCGTTTCATGTGTAGAAAGTGAGCAAGGTATTTTTGAAGAGGTTCTACGTGGCAAGCTTGACTTTCAGTCAGACCCATGGCCTAGCATATCGGATGGTGCCAAAGATCTTGTAAGGAGGATGCTCATTAGAGATCCCAAGAAGAGGTTGACAGCACATGAAGTTCTTTGTGAGTTCTTATTCTCTATTCGCATTTTTTAGGTTTTGTCTGATTTTTTTACTGCATTAGTATGTTGACACTTGAGCCATTTTCTAATGTCAACATTCACGGTCTAGAGTTAGAATGCTATCTGGTTAGTTATTAGAGGAGCTCACCAGGTTTTACCATACAACACAACATGCGAAAAAAAAATCAGAACAAGTGAACTAAGTAAAGGACTGCATACATTTTGACATTCATTAAGCCACATCCTGCAGCTGATAATGATCTGATTTGATTTTAAAGAATATAAATGTTGAGCGAAAGAAAGGAATACCATTATGAAGTTTGATGCTGCTATGATTGAACATGCTTTGCTTGAACCACTTGAGCAATTTTTGGAATTGTCTTATGATGCTTGATAAACTAGATTGAAATATTTCGTCATTATGATGTATGCCAGGTCATCCATGGGTTCAGATTGATGGTGTGGCTCCTGATAAACCCCTGGACTCAGCAGTTTTGTCTCGCTTGAAACAATTCTCTGCAATGAACAAATTTAAAAAGATGGCCCTGAGGGTAAGCACTTAAAAGCAACCGGCAGATATTTAGAGCTATTCTTTACCATTAATATCAATAATGATTATTAGATATCACAAAATTGAATGTTATCTTCATTTGCCATCAAACAATATTCTCTGCAACGAAGACTAATTTTTTCTAAGATTATATGTTCCATGAACAACAAAGGATCTTTCAGTAAAAGCCAAGTATCCTCAAGGAGATTGATTTCTGATATTTATGGCATTTAATGAAATGCATTGGTCTGGATGAATGCATTAATGGTTTTGCCATGAAAAATGACATACAAAAACAGTATCCATAGTGAATAATACATCTTTTTTTAATAAAATATTTTATGGATTTTTTTACTTATTGTCATATATTTTCTTCGTTTACATTAGACATTTACAATTTTGCTGGTTCCTACTTTCTTAAGTTTAACACTATGATTAGTCTATGAATTATCTCTGTGTTACATTTGCTTCTATTTTTATGGGATTCATTTATGTGTAAAATTATAAATTTATGAGGGCAAGGTTGTGGCATAGTGGCAAATGATTAGCTCACCAAGTCTCGAGTTCAATTCTCACCATGGGCCATGGGACCTCTTGTGTCCTTTTATGTTTATTATGTGTATATGTGTGTGTGTGTGTGTATGCATACATTGTACTCTTTCAACTTTGATCTGAATTCAATCTCTTATGTAGGTCATTGCGGAAAACCTCTCTGAGGACGAAATTGCTGGTCTTAAACAAATGTTTAAGATGATAGACACAGACAACAGTGGACAAATAACTTTCGAAGAGCTCAAGGTAGGAATGGAGAAGGTGGGCGCTAACCTTAAAGAGTCAGAAATATACGCTCTTATGCAGGCAGTAAGTCTCTATTCCTTTTTTTTCTGTCTCGCGTTTGTTCTGTCTTACTATAGTTTATATAGTAGTATGATAAAAGCTCAAAAGTAAAAATTTAGTTTATACCTTCTTTTGTAGCAAACCTTCCCTAGTCATTTGTGTAATTTCAGTAAAATGTACATGTTCTATGTAGCATTCCCAGCTCTCAGGAAGTTTATAGTCACAAAGCAGTTAAAAATGCCCAACTGATGTAGTATTCAACCATAGTAATCACTTTCACCCACTGATTATTTCTCTTCTAATTTCCAATTCAGGCTGATGTTGATAACAGTGGTACCATCGACTATGGAGAATTTATTGCTGCAACTTTGCACCTAAACAAGATTGAGAAGGAGGATCACCTATTTGCAGCTTTCTCCTATTTTGACAAAGATGGCAGTGGTTACATAACTCCAGATGAGCTACAAGAGGCTTGTCAAGAGTTCGGCATTGAAGACGTGACATTAGAAGAAATGATCAAAGAAGCGGATCAAGATAACGTAAATTTTCCTTTGTTATGTTTTTCAATAACAGTCCAGTTTTCAATCATATCAGAGTATAAAAGAACACAAAGTCTGATAATCTTTTGGTTTATTTTTTACAGGATGGATTAATAGATTACAATGAATTTGTATCCATGATGCAAGGAGGAAATCCAGTTGGAGGCAAAAAAGGTTTGGAGAATAGTTTCAGCATCAATTTTAGGGAGGCCCTGAAGCTTGGATAAGAAGGTGGCTTCAATTCCATTCAACTTGAAATCACCATTGTTGAGTTGTTATACTCAACCCCAAGTAGTTGGTCCTTGAGGCATCCTGTTATAAACTTGCGGAAGTTTAGTTAGTACCGTTGGCTCAATACATGTAAAGATATCAAAGTCCTTATGTGTTCAAAGTAAAAAACACTACAACTTCTTTTACTTCTTTTCTTTTGGAATTTGAGGGGCTCACAATAAAAATGAAGGTGTTGAGTGCAGCTCTTCTTTGTTGTACATAGGCCAATTTTAAGTGAAATACACCCTTATATGTGTTTGTTACTGCATATATTCTTCAATGTATTCTTATAGTCTTATATACTACTTCCATGTGGTTATGTATTTTAGTTCACATGTCAATGTTATGGTGTCTTTGTGCAGATAACAAAATCTAATTCTTACAGTTTCAATCTTACAGGGACTATTCTTACAACTTAATCACAGCAACTGTTGTCTTTTGGAAAAAAATAAAGCTTCTGTTCTATTGATAACAAATTGTTGGATGAGTAAAGGCTCCATGTTGAAATTCTTTCTCTTCATCTGTCACTCAGTAAAGAACAAAAATTGAAGGCGAATGCACCAGAAACGTGGGGTACACTTGAAGGCGAATGCACACTGATATTGATATTTCAACCTCACTAACTTCAAATGACAGTTTCTTTTTATAATCTTTGCTTTTGATGCTGTTAGCAATAAGTTTTAACAAAAATTTAGAGGGGTTAATTGTCGCGGCGCTAAACTAAACACGATTAAAGATTAACAGCTCAATTATCCCGTGCTACTGCTGCAGCCAACATAGACTGAATCATACCTCACAATTCTTGTTGGAGATTTTGATATCACACCAAGAAATATCAATTCAAGCTCTGCAAGTTTTAAGCATGATGTTACTTGTGAACCAACTTAGCAGGCCAAATGGCTGATTCTATTGAAAGCAAACATCCATCTCCTAATCACAAAGCTCTCTCTCTCTCTCTCTCTCTCTCTCTCTCTCTCTCTCTCTGACTAAAAAGTCCAACTGCTCCATGACTCCATCTTTACCAGATACTTTGGCTCTAATCTCACTTTACCTGTGAGGTACTTGTACTGCTTCTCCACTGCAGGATAACTTTAGATAAAGCAATCACTCTCACAAATTGGTAGTTCACCAGTGCTGGAGTTCATGATGGTGGATGCCATAATATGAACATGAAGCCAAACCCAGAATAGAGAAAGAAGAGTTCACAGCTACATGACCTCTAGAGGCAATTGGACTATTTAATACTGTCCAGACTCCAGCAGAAAACTTTAGCTGGAAACAAGGTAGCAGCCTGGAATAAGTTCACAAAGATCTCAATCTGGAGAGAGAGAGAGAGAGAGAGAGCTTCTTCCAGCCTCAATAATTCTATTCCATACTGAAGTCACCCAACAGACAGCTAGTTGAATTGTCTGCCTGTGGCCTCCAGAACTATGCTCTACGATGGAAATAGCTGTCTTAGAAAATGACAACTTGATTAAAATTAAGCTCCAGCATTAACTCTCCCTAATCATCCTCTCTCATTGAACTGTTAATTTAACATCCACTAATTGTCTGCTAATTTGTAATTCCACTCTGATTGCAAAATTAGAGATGGCAAAACGAGGGAAACTTCTTCCAGCCAAGGAGAAGTTATTGGCATCCGAGTCGGTGGATGTTGACAAGAGATCAAACCTCAATAAGTTGTGCAGTTTAATGTGCTGTTGTGTTGAGTGCTGACCACTTCTTATTCTGATACTTAAATCTCCTTTAACTATTTGTCTCAGATTCTATTTAGATCAAGGTTCTCCAGCACACCACCATCAAATATGCATAAAGAACATTTGCCTTACTAAATTGGCTTGTAGATTAACTAAAACAGGTCATTGACTAACTCATGCCTGCATTAAATAAGAACAGGTGACCAGTAACCAGTCTGTCATTGTTCACAATGTAGTAAAATACACATAATTACTGTTGCGGATATGAAATGAGAGAGACAAGTTCGCACACAGAACAAGACATGAGATTTACGAGGTTCACCTTTAACTGGGCTATGTCCTCGAGCGGTGACTGAGTAATTTCTTTGATGAAGAAATAACAGATGATTACAAGATATTGAATAACCTAAACCCTAGAAAGTTCATATAGAGACTCGCAATATAAAATAAAAACTCTATAGTTGTCTCAATTTCTGGAGCTCTGCCCCCGAGCCCCAGCAGGAGGATCCCCTGGAGCCCTGGAGCCCCTAGAAGGGGTTCGCTGACCAGTCAGCGAGATCTCATATGGGACGGACGGTTTGAGGCATTATCAACAATTTGATCAAGTTGAAACAAGATATTTGTATATTTGTGAGCAATCCTTTCATCAGTTAATTTGAAGAAAAGTTGTAGAAATATATGCCTTATAGATGTGAAACTACAAGTAGTCATTAATTGAACTCTGCACAAATTGGATTCACATGGTCAACAGGAAATGATGGAATGAGAAAACAAGTATATATATAAATGTATGTATAAGATCCATGGCCCATATGCCAATATGAATAAAAACAAAAGAATTGGCATTTGTTGCCATGATCAATTATTGCAGAAGTGTCATTCCTCCAAAAACAACAAATGTGGACAAATTACCAAAGAAAAACATATCTTCTATACACACTAATATAACTTGGTGGCCACTTAGTATCACCATTACAAGCACTCAAATTCACCCAATTTCCTCCTCCCCTCACAGTATTATTATTTTTTTGCAAAGATTTAGGGGGAGATTGAATGGATAAATCTCCATTTTTTGTTCATCTACATATTTCCGTTTACCTCTGTGGCATCTGAATTCCATCTTTTTTTTTTTCCTTTTTTTTTTTGCTCTATTGGCAGGTGGTGAATCGATGGCTTTGACCCAAAACACCAAGCAAGTTGCATCCCACTTCCATCATTTTCCCTGCATTAATATTTGAGAATAAATTAAGAAAACACTCAACTTAATTAATCATACAAGAAAAATACTTTTGTCAACTACCAAATCATCTTAATTAATCAAACTGACCACACATACATCATAATTAAACTTGGTTGGTAGCATGGCAATGGCCATGAGGAAAGATCCAAAGATCCTCACAAAAGGAACACAGTTGATTACAGGCTGTATTTTCTCTACAATTGCATCAAAATACTAGAATTTTGAGGCCTAAACAACATAAATTGAAACAAAATAATATATGATAAATTGGTAAGCCAATATTTAAAAATAGAAGTTTGATGCCTAGAAAAGAAAAATTGAAAGAAAAATATTGGTAAAAGCTATTTTTTGTTAGGTAATAAAAAAACACAAATAAAATTAAGATCCAAAGATCCTCACAAAAGGAACACAGTTGATTACAGGCTGTATTTTTCTCTAAAATTGCATCAAAAAACTAGAATTTTGTAGCCTAAATAACATAAAATTTAAAGAAAATAATATATGATAAATTGGTAACAAAACAAAACCCAATTTTTAAAATAGAAGTTCTACTAATTAAAAAACACAAATAAAATTAAAATCAAAGCAAAAAAAAATAAGAATTTGAAGCCAACAAAAATATAGAATTAATTACAAAATTGTAAGAAAAAGGTGCATTATAATGGCAAAGAAATTGCAAAATAAATCCACCGACAACACCAACACGCCAAAAACTTAGTGAAGGGACTACACGTAGACACGTTTCTAGATTTGGTCTAATAATTGGCGACGGCTTATGCTCACCATTGTGACCACAAGCCAAGAAGTAAACGATGAACTCTTGGCCTCTCCGGTGACCACACCCCCAAATAATTAATTGGAGAAAAAAAAAACTAAAATTTACAGGGAATCCATCGCCGGAATATTCCCATGGAGGTCGCCGGAAAAATTTCTGAGATCAAACGGCATTGCAACATAGACGACGGAGCTCAAGAGAGTAATGTTAGTAGTACTGACCTCTTCTGTGCTTGGACTTGGCCTTGGCCTTGTCCTTGACCTGGGCGATCTCGGCCTTCCGCTCGGCGGGCGAGGTGGTGGCCACCGGCGGCTCGCCCTCGGCGTGGGGGAAAAGCACGGCGTCGATGCCTTGGACGGAGATCCTGCCGTCGGTGTAGATGTCGGGGTCGAACAGGTACGCGGAGCCCTCGCCGGAGCCGAACTTGACCGACCCGTCGGCCTCCCGGGCCGTCACCTTGTGCGGCACGCGGAGCGTGTCGTAGCGGACCTTGCCGAACCTCCTGACGGCGTTGTACATGCTCTCCTCGGTCTGGTACTCCGGTATCAGGTGGTAGTACATGATGGCCTCCGGCGCCCCGGGCTCGCTGAGCTGGTCCGTCGTCAGCTTCGCCATGGCGTCGTCGTTGGGGGCCAGGACGGTGAGGACGTACCCCTCGGAGACCAGCCGCCCCATCTCCGTCGCCAGCGACGTCAGGTTGACGAGGATGTCAGACGTTGTGGGCGCCGACGGCGTCCTCGAGGGTGTGGAGGAGGAGGGCCTTCTCCACCAGCTCCGCCAGCTCCGTGTAATGGGAGTCCAACAGCGCCACCAGGACGGAGTTCGAGTTGATCTGCCCCGATCCGCCGCCGGCGGCGGCGGTAGAAGGCAATGCGGGCTTGGAGACGGCGGGATCGGCAGGCAATGCGCAGGCGGCGACGGACAAGAAGGAGAGGAGGAGGAGGAGGAGGAGGGCGACGCCGCCGCAGCGGAGGGGGGAATCCATGGCGACGACCGGCGGCAGTCTCCGGCGAACTCTTCTTTCCTTTCTTCTTCTTCTTCTTCTTTTGTTCTGTTTCGCTTTGCGGGCTCTTTTTTTTTTTGTTGTCGAGTGGATTCAGAGTGGGAAGAAGGTAATGAATTGTAGTGGCGCTTTGTAGTGCGTGCAAACTGACACGTGGCGGTCGATGGAGGGATGGGGACCACATGAACGGAGTCCCGTGATCTAACTCTTGTACTTTTACCGTCCGGTAAAAAAAAAAATCTTACTAGATCTAGAATGACATGTTTGCCCCCCGCTGTACGATTTATTTTGCGGCATTTCGCTCTTAAAATATATCCGCACGGCGTGGGTATGAAGGTAATTGCAGGGAGTAGTTACTGCGTCTTAGATCTTTGTGTAAAATGACGGTTATGCCCCTCCGTCGTGCTTCGCAGCAACGCGACCCGGTCGAGGGCTCTATTGACGATTTTGCCCCTGTTAAGAACTGTGTAGAGGGGCATGACTTGAAGGGTGTTTCCGATATTTCGACGCGGGAATGGGAGATGAGCTGTCATTGTTGCCATGACTTCATCAGCAAAACACGTGACCTAATCACTTTTTTTTTTTTACTCCGCTTAATTTTACCAAAATAAGACGATTTAAAAATAAATTTTTGTTATTGTTTTTTTTTCCAATTTTTAACATTATGTTAATTCTGATTAATACTAAAATTCTCATAATTTTAATTATTAGAACTTCTAAGATTCGTGCAAATGATAAAGTTAGGTTACATTTGACCATCGTGATTCGTGCATTATATATTATTTCCAACTCTTTTTTTTACATTAAATGAAATAAAAAAAGAATGACTGAGATGTAATAAAATAATGATGATGTTTGATAAAGGCATGATTGGAAATAATAATAATAAAGGGAAGTAAAGGTGAGGAATGGGACGTATGGCCTACCAGGGAAGCAATGGCTGGTCTTCATCAATGTTTTTTTTTTGGTGTGAGAGAGAGAGAGAGAGAGAGAGAGAGAGAGAGAGAGAGAGAGAGAGAGGTTGGTATTAGGTCGCAGGCCAATTTCCTTTTTTCTTTTTTTATTTAATTTTATATTGGATTTTAGTGTCGGTGCCGCTTGTCAAAATGGTTTGTTTTTGAGAAAAAAAAGCTTAATAAGATTACAAGATTGCATAATTAATTCATGGACTTATATCACGCCTGTGCTTGCTCTCTCCACCTACCTCTCGGAGATGAAGACTACCAACAGATTTGTTAATAATTTTAGAGTATTTTTTTTGTGTGGTTTGCTTGGCGTGTTGATGACTAAAATGTTGTGGGTGTGTTGAGGAGGATGGATGCCATTGTTATACTTTTTATGTACTTTTAAATCTCAATTCTCTAAAGTTTATTTCAAGGGATCAAAGATATATACACTTTCTTAAGAATTAAATATTCTCATTCATATTTGTTCCAATGTAAAGGAACTTCTATTCTCATCGATTCTTCTTTTATGAATCCTTAATCCTCTCTTGAAGCTTTGTGTCAAAGGCAAGATGAGGAGGAAGATAAGGAGCCATGTCCGTTTCACCTCACAAGTTTATATATATATATATAT
>LTAE01000022.1:45530-59629 GCA_001647135.1 Pontederia paniculata
AGAGAGAGAGTGAGAGAGAGAGAGAGAGAGAGAGAGAGAAAGAGAGAGAGAGAGAGAGCGCGCAAAGACAAGGTGGTTAATATAGTGAGAGGGAGAAAGAATGGAGAGAGACAAAGGCATACGTACGTGAAGGGTTCTAACATTTGCATGGTTTGGAATATATAATAATAAACACAAATTGCTTTTAATTTGCCCGGTTGAGGCAATTGACTCCTTTTACACCTCATTTTTTTCTCGTTAGACTTATTGGTACCATTCAAATAATCATATGTTGCAAAAGTTAGTCAATCGAGATGAGATTATAAAATTATAATTTTCATGTCAGTAGGTTTAATCAGTCGGATCTAAAGATAATAAACTAATAAAAATATAAAAATATTTCTTATATCATGTTATTTAAATTTATAATAAACAATAAAATTTTCTCTTTTATTTTTTTCATTCATCGTAAATTTAAATTCAACGATTAAAAATTTAGATAATATGATATTGCCTACTTAAATAGAAAATATCTTTATTGAACTAAAAAAAATCCTAAATTAATATCGAAATATATCAAATCGTCATATCTATTGATACATAAACAGTAATAGTTAATATACCTACATTTGCATGTTTCATGAAATCAAATCAATAACATTTTTTAATTAACCTTCACTATACAAATTATAATTCATAAACGCGGATTTATGAAATCGACTATCAATATTAGTTTTGAAAAAAAGTGTAAAATATCTAGAAATATTGCAACAATTAAACTATCTAACTTTTATTTCAATTTAATATTTTTTTTCTCATATGAGAAAGAATAAAAGATGAAGACAATATTAGACAGAGAAAAGAGGAAAAAGTTGTAAAAAATTTTGGTGCGAAAATTATTTTGTTATCTCACAAATTGATATGGCACTAATTGAATTAGTGGCTGTGGCATTAGATTTATTAAAATTTTATGATTCTTGGTTCAAATTTCATTACCTTATATTTTCTTTTTCTCCAATTTTCGAAAAAGTGAGATATTTATAATAGACCGGTCTGATGAAAGACAGTTGACCAGGTTTAACTGGTCAAAACACGATCATAAAAAATAAGTTGAATAATAATTTATTAATAATAAATCTTAAACAATATTATAATATTAATATTTTGTATTATTATCTATTACATAAATACATTATTTATAATAATTTTAAATTTAATATTTTCATTTTTATAAGTATTTCGAATTTAATATCTTCTTAATTATGATTCTTTTTTCATTTTCTTCTCTTGCCCCCCACACCATCCATTGCAATCCACATAAATACAGATGATTAACAGGTCTATGTCTTGTGTTGAGAGACGAGGAAGATCGTTCATGAACACTGATGGGTTTGTTACCGGAAAAAAATTGGACATGATCATAAAAAAAGTTGAATACTAATTTATTAATAATAAATCTTACATAATATTACAATATTATTTTTTTATTCACATTTTTAAAAAATTACATTATTATAATAATTTTAATTTTAGTGTTTTCATTTTTATAAGAATTAAAATTTAGTATCTCTTGAAATATAATTATTTTTGTATTCTCCTTTCGTTTTCTTTTTTTTTACTTTCCTTTTTCTTATATATTTTCTAGCAGTTACAATTCTTCTATCCTCCTTCCTCAACCTATATTTCCTTTATTTTTTTGTGAGGGCTGAGTATGTTAGAAAATTATAAATAAAAAAATAATAGAATAAAAAGAATAAAAAAAAGCTTTAATAGAAATTAAACACATAATCTTAACCTCTAATGTTTTAACATTTTACAATTTTTTATAATAAATTACATATGAAATATCTAATATTTACTATATTTACATAATTTATGCACTAATGTATTATGTATACATATATAATGAAAAGGGGGACAAAGATCCTCCCCCCACCACTAGGGTGGGATCTCAGTTAGATATGATTGGTGCAGTCATTAACATTCAATTGAAAAGATTTCAATAATATGAACCAATTCAATTTTAATTGGTCGAATCGAGTCGGACTTAAACTGAAATAATCATAATTAGATCACTTATAGATAAGGTAAGAATTTAAATTTTTTTTCAAATTCGATCAAACTAACTCAATCCCGATAATCCGAATTTTTATATATTTTGTATTAAATTTAAACTAATCTGATCTAGTAAAAAATTTTGTATTACTCTAAAATTTAAGTATATTAAAATATGTACTTTATATTATTTTAAAAATATATTCCTTTTTTTAAATTTATAATCACTATTAAATATTAAAAAATAAAATATAAAAGTTTAATCTCTAATCGATTCAAAACAATTAATAAAAAATCGGATTGAATCAAATTCGATAACTATTTTGTCACAAACCGACCAATCTCCGATCAAAATTACACGATATTCATTTACTTAATTTCATAACCAAATTTTAATATATATTGTATTATATTTTGAAACGTTAATATTTTCTCAAAAAACATGATGACCGATAGATTAGTATTTCATTTTTTTTATATAATATCGATGAAGCAATATTGATTTACCTCAAATCACTCGTAACGTTTCAAATTGCTTAATTTCGATCTTATCCATTTTTAATAACATCATAAAGAAACCAATCAACAAGATGACAATTAATCAACCAATTTTCACCAACAACTATCAATTATAAATTGAGTGATTCTATATCCTCCTAAAAATCCTCCTAATAATCCTTCTAATAATCCTCCTAACTTCTCACAATGACATGAATGATAATTTTATCAACTTTTAGAATTATTTATTTTATGTGAGTATTATGAGAATTTTTAGAAAGATGTTTTAGAAGGACAGAGCATTTTCCTTATAAATTTAATGTAAAGCATCTTCATTAAACTTATATATATATATATAGAAATATTAGCGTGCATACAAAATTTGTGTATGCACCGTGAATACACACGTTTTGAACCTTTGGATCAGTATTATATATATATATATATATATGAGAAATATTAGCGTGCATACAAAAATTGTGTATGCATCGTGCATACACATACTATGGACTTTTGGATCAGTATCATTTTAATCTAATGATAGAGATTATTTGTGTTTTGGACCATCAGATTGAAAGTGATACTAATCCAAAGGCTCATAATGTGTGCATGCATGATGCATACACAATTTGTATATGCACGCTAAGTTGAATGACTTATTGGAAGAATAATAGAGTCCGCTCATATTAAAGTATTTTTTATACGATAATTAGCTAGCAAAATTAAAAAGCGACATCAATTTGCTATCTAGATTTATAAGCAAGATGTGTAAACTGATTGGGATGAATCGTGAAAAGCGTTGTTGAATCAGAAGATTGGCAAAATCGGATTTTTTTTTAAAAAAAAGAAGAATATATAAAAATATATTGAAAAGTAAGAAAGTCATACCTTGAAAATGGAGCGTTATGATAAGGGGTAGAAAAAGGAAAAAAAATGGTGTGGACTATTAAAAAAAAAAGGAAATTAGTGAACAGGAAAGTTAATTGGAATAGTTGGAGAGAAAGAATGGGAAAAGAGAGGTAGAGGAAAAAGAATAGAAGGAAATTAATTGTGAATAAAGATATAATAAATTTAGAATTAATAGTTAATTTAAACTATTGTAAATAATATGCATATATTTAACAAATAAAGGAAAAGTTATTAATAATATATTATTTTGAATTGATGATTATTAAGTTATTGTTTGTTTTTTCCTTTTATTAACATTAAATATTCAATGTTAATAAATATAATTGTATTTAATAAAACTTATATTAAGGCATGTTTGACTTAACTAATAAAAAATATCTGATAAGCACTAATGCTGACAAGCATTTTAAGTGTTGATATTTATTTCAAAATATAAGTAGTTACATATTTAGATAAAAATAATAATAATATTAAGTAGTTACAATATTTGTTAAAATAACTATTAACTAAAATATCCTTAAATTATATGATAATAATATTAAAATGGTCCGATGGAGGTGCTACCTATTTAAATAGGTAACACCGTACTACTTATCTTAACAATCGTAAGATGTTCGATATACGGTAGATCTAATAATTTATAACAAATTATTTAAGAAAGAGAAAATTTTATATCCATCGTATATTTAACATCCTACAGTTGTTATAAAAAGTAGTACGGTGCTACCTATTTAAGTAAGTAGCACCTCCATACCTATTTAAATAGGTAATACTGTACTACTTATCTTAACAACCGTAAGATGTTCGATATACGGTAGATCTAACAACTTATATAAATAAAAAAGTAATATAGTTGGTTAAAACTAATAAGCCAATAACTTTAAAAATAAGCAGCGAGACTCTACTTATTTTTTTTTAACTTATAAGTAGTTAATATATTTTTAAATGCCAAATATAAAGATTTTTTAAAATTTATTTATAAATAATTTTAATCTACTTATAAGCTTAGTCAAATAGGCTCTAAATTCGATTGAATTTGTTATAATTCAACTACGAATGATCCCATTCTTATTTGAATGTACTCAATATAAGAAAAGAATATATTTTTATTATCATTTTAATATTTGAGAAATATTGTCTAATATGCGTCGGTAAAAAAATAAATAATAAATAAAATGCGTCAATTTGATCAAAATATCGATTAAATCAGTTCGTGATTTGTTTCATTAAATTTGTTAATAAATTGATAGAATATGATGTTTTCTGTGGTCAATTTCTTGGTCGTAAAATTGAGCCATTAGAGTGCACGTTTATAAGAGTTGAACAGTGTGCGGCTGACCAAATTGACACTTTTTTTAACTCGTTTTTATCGTTGGACTTTTTAATTATTAAATGCCTTCAAATGTTTTAAAATTGGATCCTGATATCTAACGAATTCCATCGGAATTATTTAATATTTTAAAGGGAATATCTTTATTGACTTTGAATATTTTAAATATAAAATTGATAATAACTTAGTAATCGTAAATCTAAAATAATCCGACATCAATAGATTAATTTCTTATTTATGAAATATATAAATTATTGATATTAGTTTTATATCTAATATTTTCCACTTTCCTTCTCAACGTATGAATTCCTTATTTCCATTATTTTCTATGTATTCTCCATTTTTTGTTTTCCAATTAAAACCATAATTAAACCAGTATTCCGGTTCAACATTATTTTTCACTATTCATCTCGGTTTTTTGCAATCGTGTTTTATGTAAATAAATTAAAATGTGGCGTAAATAGTATATATTCTCTTCTTCTTCTTCTTCTTCTTCTTCTTTCTTCTTCTTCTTCTTCTTCAATAATGATAAAAATATATAATTTAATTAGTAATTAGAATGATATTTTTAAAATTCTTATTTTTGTATATTGCGTTATTTTCTCATCCTTATAAATTAAAATCAGGATCATTTTCTACTTGCTATGTTACATGTGAAAAAGTCATATAAACTTGTCAATTTCTTCGTTAATGACCTTTGACATTGACTATTACTAATGCTCGTGACAAAATATTATACCACTTGAAACTATTAGGAAAAATCTACGTCCTCCTAAAACTTATTCTAATATTCACATCACAAAATTGATCATAGAAGATGATAAAATTACAAAGTATGCCATTGTGAAGGATTATGAGAATTTAGTTACAAATTTTAGGAGGTTGTAGCAACATTCGAACTATTATTTTATGGAAAAAGGAATGCATAGTGCGGTTGTACAGAAAGTAACGATAAAAGTATAAATGAACAATGTTCAAATTTTTTTTTTATAAATAGTATCGTTATTTTTTGTTGCGCTACACTAAAAGTGCGTTACACGCTCTCTGTCCCATTATGATGAGAAGATTCGAGAACAAGTAGAAGATCATTAAGAGAAAACGCAGAAAAATAAAGAACACACAAATTTACCCAGGTTCACCCTTTTGAGAGGGCTACGTCTTGCAAAGAGATTTTACTATATTATTATTTTTGTTACAACCGCTCAACATCAAGTCTAAAATAAGAGCAATATATATATGGGTCCAAAATCCTAACAAATAGTAAATCTCTTAATCTCCTTCGTCGGGGGGCGGTGCCCCCGAACCTCCCTTTCCGCGCGTAGGGGTTAGATGTCGTTAGGTAACACTCCAGTTCCCCTAAGCTCACGTTGACATACTCGATGTGAGAAACAAAAGACCCTGAAGTATTTACCAACTCCAACACATAATTCTAAAGCAGAAAATAACATTGAATGTGAAAAGTTTCGTTACTAACTTAATCCACCTTTTTTAGGCGTTAGACCGGAAGGTGACATAATAATCTAAAAAATATGATTAGCTTACTCTAAAATTTATTATATGATTTAAAATTCTAGCCTAAACGAATATTTGAAAGTTCCAAGCTATATGGGACTTTGTCGGAAAAAAACCTCCAAATTTGATTTATTATAGAGTGGTATTTTTTTATATAATAATTGATTTACTAATTAAATTATTATTTTACTCCGGGTTTCTCTTACTTTTTGAAATGTTGAATTCGAAATATGTGATTGAAAAAAATATGAATATTAAATATATTATATTTTTAATGGCAAAAATGAATATGTTGCTCATCCTATTAGTTATACTTTACAGCAAAGGATTTTGGCGATTGATTTTATTTGATCATTTTTTAGTCTATTACCTTTGAAAATAACATGCTTCTCTCCTCTTTTCGATGAAAGAAATTTTTTCCTCCGGTGTCCGATGTTAGCAGCAAGAAATAAATTGTCTTAAATACTCCAACATTTGCACTAGAAAAAAAAATGATGGAACGTTTGCTAATCTAATCTCTGCACTTTTTTTCTCTTTCAATGAATGGGGTTTCTTTCTCTTGTTTCCAACCGATCCCTAAACTTTTTAGGATATGTTTACAAATTTTATTGTTAACAACCGATAATTAGCAAACTAAATCTAAAATTGAAAATAAAAGAATTCATAAATTTTAAATTGTTGCAACTGGATGTTGTCGAATCCTTTGGTTTATCAATTTTTTTTGGTTCTTCGTTCTAGTATGTATCCTTTTTCTCGATGATATGATCGCTTGAGCAAAAGAAATGTAGCGGATATTTTTTTTTGGTTTAAAATTTTTGTATCATGATTTGCACTTTAAGAAACTGTCAAATTTCAATTATCAGCAAATTATTTTTTTGTGTGTGTTAAATTTGTCATATCTGAATATTTCTATTAGCTTTTTAATTCATACTCTCCCGGGGAAGAAAAGGAAACTCGCTGGCAATATAAATATGGAAGGTAATAATTGAAAATTTAGTTCTATAAATACTGAAGGAGCAACTGTTCATTAATATCTAAGTGGAAAATAGTAGCTGTAAATTACAGCTTAAATGGTGCGCTGTACAATCATAGATCCCATTTTTAATTGCATGTTTCAAATTCAACAATCTAAAAGATAAAAAAATATGATATTCTATTTAGGTAGGGAACACTGCCAGTGAAACTCTTTAATAAAACAAGCAAAACAGGATGATTAAAGGTATCATTTCATTTCCTTTTCCCAAGCAAAACATCGAAAGTAAACAACGGTTTCACAAGATCAGTTAATATAACAACAAAATATATTATAGATTTCGCAATTAGTTGAGTGTGGTGTATTATACTTATTGTTTGATTAATTTGAATATCATAATTAAATTTATCATGTAACTCATAAAATAAAATAATACAGAGGTTGTTTTTAAGAAGAGAAAAAAACAAAGATCAGCTTTCACCAACCTATTGCCAGTAATGTTGAACACCTTTCAAATTGTCCTTGACTAAAAGATTATGCAGATTAGAAACTGTCATTTTACACCGAAAGTTTCAGACCACAACTGCGACCGACCGACCGACGAACGCAAGAGAAGGAAAGATTGCTAAAATGGGAGGTACCTTCGCTTGCAAAAGATGAAGACTATTTGTTGATGTCCCTGGTTGCTAAAAGAAATAAAATAACTAACACATGTACAGCTAATTTATCTTACATTAGGAGCTAAGTAAACCAATACAGCATGGTGTATGACCTGTGCCTGTCAGTGCCACTCTCAAGATGACTGAGATAGTGTGATCATGAATGAGCTTCGTGCAGTTATTGACATGCGCAAGAAGCGAGCATCTGATTTAGAGTTTGAATCGACTGGACAACTCACAGTTAATACGTACCATCAAGCGTGCCTTGACTCCAGATAAAATTTGACACCAGAAAGCAATTCGCAGCTTGATGATAACTGTTAGAGGTTAACCAAAATGCACTTGGCAGCTTTTCATTGCTTGACAGCATATCGGCTCCTGTAAAACTTGCTCATGAAGATGATATGTACACCTACCTACACAATGAAACAAATAAGAATACGACACATATTGTACTAATTTCACAAGCCCTATAAACATGAAATAAAAACAAGTGGCATCAGCAGAAATTGTGATATTATATCTATTTTAGGCAAAATCACAATGCATATGCACTGATATTCAAATTCCAATATTTTAATTTGAATTCTAAATATTATCCTTGATGAAGGCGTACTTATAAAAGACTTCACAAAATCAATCGATAGCGATATATATGTCCATGAGACAAAGGTGTCGGTTGATCCAAATCCAAGAATTATGAAGATAGCCTCAGGTTTCACCATCCTAAAATGCGATCTGAACGTATCGAAAGCTGATCCATTATG
Organism: Pontederia paniculata; assembly: GCA_001647135.1. Taxonomy (NCBI): domain Eukaryota; kingdom Viridiplantae; phylum Streptophyta; class Magnoliopsida; order Commelinales; family Pontederiaceae; genus Pontederia; species Pontederia paniculata. Next base: position 54,213 of record LTAE01000022.1, read on the forward strand.
GGAATACTGTACCTTGAAAAAATAGCATAACTGGCAATGTCAATATTGAGAAACAAGATAGCAGTGTGGTTACAGCTACAGGTATGTAAGTTGCTGCCATTTTTTCACGTAACCCTTTTTCTGTTTCCAAGAAAGGTTATCAGAAACTAGAAATCATTCCACAGGTTATCAGAAACTAGAAATCATTCCACAGATGCACTTGCTGGTAACTGGTTCTTGGTAAATAGGAGAATGTGGTACGAACTATGAAGAAATAGTTAGACATTCCAAAATCAAATTTTATGTAATGGCCTCCATAATGATTGTAACCGTTGATCTGAAGTGTCAAGTGTAAACCAATCAAAAGCAATTACAGAAAGAGAAATCAGTACTAATTACCATTAACCAATCCTCAATGCTTCCCTAAGACCAAAACTGTAAGCATGCTGATTCTTCTTCCCAGCCCCAGCATTTCCTTTGTGCATCATCTCCACAAACTCATTATAATCAATTCTTCCATCCTGTAAACAACATTTAAGAATACTATGTAATCATCACATGAAATGGAGGCCTTGATGAGGCATAGTTTGAAATAAAAGAATTACATTATCCTGATCTATCTCTTGAATTATATCTTCTAGATGGATATCTTGTATTCCAAATTCTTCACATGCTTTTTGCAGCTCGTCTTGTGTAATGTATCCACTACCATCTTTGTCAAAATATGAAAAAGCTGCAAAGAGATTGTCTTCCCTCTCAATCTTGTTTAGATGCATTGTTGCAGCAATAAATTCCCCGTAGTCGAGAGTGCCATTATTATCAAGATCAGCCTGAAGATTCAAATAAGTAAATTGCAGTGGAAAGGGTATCTAAGTTTCAAAATGAAGTAAACGGAAAAATATCAGGATTGAATGTACTTGAAATGTATGTTATACAATTAATTTGAACCTCGTATAAACACTATCCCTCAGTTACGTGTATAAAAGTTATTAATCTCCTTCTGTCATAAGAAACATGCAACTAGAGAAAGCTTGTTTAAGAGAAAAGATATTCTTCATCACCTTCCTACAACCAGACCTCAAAAGTCCCATACCATTCAGATAGAATAATATCTGGAACAGCTGGTATCAGTGGGTATCACTTTATTCTAACATAATTGAAAATAAGATATTTATTTGGTTCAACATACTTAGTATAGATGCTTCAAATATTTGATTTACCCTTCAAAAAAGATATATGGTTTACTAGACTTCAGTTCTGCCGTCTTCTCAGACCAATGCGGGGAATACTTGGTTCAGAAGGACATTTTCTTGCCAAGAATTATACATTTTACATTTCCTTGCATTATAATGAGACTTGCCAACTGTTAAAACTGATAAATGGACTACTAGACTTGTACTAATGAGTTGAGATATTGTTTTCATGGAAAATTTCACAAGTACGTCTTACCCACTCCCTTGTGCTTCTTCATTCAATGTATCCTATTATTCATGCATTGTCCATCATTCCTTTTCTGGGGTAGCATCTATCTTTCCCCTTTGGTGACATGTGAGATTTACATTCCCAGACCGCCATGCTTATTCTGCTATAGTATCTTCAAAATCAGAGACCTTTCTTTGGTTTTCATATTGCTTCCTGCTATTATGTTGTTATGACAAGGACTTTGCATAAATGATGACAAAGATGGTGACTTATACATAATTTCCAGTGTTTACTCTGTTAGTTTGGAGTGCAGATATAAACTAAATTAGCAGACACTGGATATAGTTTGCATGGATATGGCTATGATGGTTGGAATATAGGATGGCAGGGATTCATTTCATGCTTTGTAAAAATAATAAAAGAATCTATCTGATACTTACTGCTTCCATCAGGGCCAAAATCTCTGACTCTTTAAGATTTGCACCAGCTCTTTCCAAACCAGATTTGAGTTCCTCATATGTGATTTGGCCACTATTATCTGTATCAAGCATCTTGAACATTTCTTTCAGGCCTGCAATTTCATCTTCTGACAAACTCTCAGCAATTACCTAGATAACGCTTTGTGTTAAAAGTTGAATTGAACAAATTATTTCCTGATATACTTGAAGATTCAACTGTATATAATTAATATCAGCTTATAACTACTATGAAGAATACTATAAAAACCAAAATCTATCAATCTGCTCAAAATATATCTCAGCAAGATGGCAAGCATTTCCAAAATTAAAAATGATAACCTTGATCTAAAAACCTAGCAAACAGAACAAGTAGACAATTGGGATTACAGGAAATAAAAAAAAAATTAGTACAAAAGTTGTAGTATATGTAATGGCACAATGAAGAAAATTTGGACATAAAAAAAATGCATCCTCATCAGATTTTTCATCAATCCCGTGTTCAATAGCTTACTTATTGTGATTGAACATGTCAAAGAGGATATTAAAAGCCAAAATAGCCCCTGAATTAGAAGCAATAAAGAAATTACAATTCCAAGGTGTTGATAAGATAATTAATGACTAGATAAGAAACAGGATGTAACCCAACATCATTAGAGCAATACACGTTACGTCATGCAAAGAGACGTATACAAAAAAGAACACAATGAATTCGATGAATAAATCATATGTGATAAGTGGAACCTAAATTTGCTCCACCTAAAGCAGAAATGGCAATGTTGATAATGTTGCAAAGTGCCAATTAGTTTGACACAAGAACTTACCCTAATGGCAATTTTCTTTAGCCTGTTCATTGCAGAAAATTGTTTCAACCGAGTTAGCACAGCAGAATCTAAAGGCTTGTCAGGAGCTACACCGTCTACACGTGCCCAAGGGTGGCCTGCAAAACAATATGAGTGTCCTTCAAACCTCTTTTTACCACAAAGGGAAGCATAAAGAGAAACTAAGCACGTGATCAAGAATATCTAGTATCCACCAAACCATTAACATACCCTTTTTATTCTTCTGATGGAGCAAACGACTAACGGACTTGTTTACTAATTGCAAAGTTGTTAGACTCATGTTTCTAGTATATGATTTTTTTTAGAGGGTCTAGCATATGAATTTTAAAAAACCAAAAGATAGAATTTTCCGTACTATTATGCGGTTAAGTGGTTAAGTCTAGTTAAAGCTTTTTGGATATTCCAGAAGTGATTTCGATGTTCATTGACGAGGAGACCAAATACACGGAATTTAACTGATCAAGATAACATATCTTTATAGTTCTCTTTAAGACGATCCTTCATTGGTGAAATACAAAAGAATTCCAAATGTCTTTTTAGGAAAAGAAACTTATTAATACATAAACAATAAGCTGAAAAAAAAAGGAAGAAAAGGAACAAAACTATTCAGATTAATGACATTAATTAGACATACATAGAACTTCATGGGCTGTTAAGCGTTTTTTGGGATCTCTTACAAGCATCCTCCGAACCAAATCTTTAGCGCTCTCTGATATGCTAGGCCAAGGATCTGCTGTGAAGTCAAGTTGACCTCTCAGTACTTGTTCAAATATTCCCTGTTCTGTTTCTGTTTTGCCAAAAAAAAAAAAAACTAGAATCAACCCATGTTCTTGGGCACTATACTCAGATACTGAAACCAGAAGAATAATCAAATTTGGAATATCCTAACCATCCCAAAATGGAGGGATCCCACTTAATAATATATAAATTATCACTCCAGCACTCCAGACATCTGCCTCAAGACTATAACGCTTCAGTAACACTTCCGGGGCAACATAGTATGGGCTTCCAACGACATCTGTGAATATATCACCTGCGAGAAAATATTCATTGTGTAGGTCATGAGCTGAAAGATCTTTTTTGAGAGAGAGACATGAGTTGAAAGAATTGGCATTTTCATTGTAGAAAAACGAGATTTTTTGTAAACGTAAGTCAAAATAACAAGGCAAAGAATTATTAGTGTGCTCTCCCCCCATGTTACACTTATGTTGTGGATTATTAGGCTCCATACCAAACAGTAACCAGATATCTTATACGTATTTCAAACTAGCCTTGAAGAACTCTGATTTGGATAAGGTTTTCTCAATTAGTGAGTGAAAACAAAATTATGATTATCTTAGCCAATGCATCTCCTTCAGCTACTAGTGTTGCATATTTTAGCAAAAAGATTTCAGGTAAGCAACAAGAGCACAACATGCTTCAGACAGTTGAAAACAAGAAAAGCTACTACATGGCACATGCAAGCAAAATCAACTTAAGAAAGTCTGAACACTTGTAGGCAAAAGTTTAAGTTCAAAGATTTTGCATAAGCAACAAGAGCACAACATGCTTTAGACAGTTGAAAACAAGAAAAAGCTACTACATGGCACATGCAAAGCAAAATCAACTTAAGAACGTTTGAACACCTTTAGGCAAAAAGGTTAAGCTCAAAGAATTCTAGGGGCTCTAGGCCACGGTCATAGGTGGTACGTATCCGTTAGTAGAGACCACATGGCTGCAGCAAAAAAGCACTAATTCTAACAGGTTGAGCAGGAGTGAACCTTAAGTCGAGAACCATATCTAGGTAACTTCCCAAATGCTAAAAGTAAACCAAGTAGTGAATCCATTAGTTTTCATTTAATGTTTCTGATACCAGAAGATTATACAGAACATATCGAATGGACAAAAAGGTGTAAAAGTTAAGAATTTATATGTAGAATTATCGATTAAATAACAGATATAACACAGCAAAAGGAGCTTGATGATTTCTTAGACAACAGTCGAACCTGGCTTGAAGAATATGGACAGCCCGAAATCGATGGTCTTGAGGGGCGACTCCTCCTTCTGGTTGACAAAGAGAAAGTTCTCCGGCTTGAGATCCCTGTGCATGACCCCTAGGGAATGGCACGCTTCTACGACGCCAACAATCACCCTCCCAAGCTCTGCGGCGGCCTTCTCCGAGTAATGCCCCCTCTGGATGATCCTGTCGAAGAGCTCGCCACCCGCGCAGAGTTCCATGACCAGGTGCACCGCGACGGCGTCCTCGTACGCCCCCACGATGGAGATCACATTGGGATGCCCCGAGAGGTGATGCATGATCTGGATCTCGCGCCGGACGTCCTCGACGTCCTCTTCCGTGACAAGCTTCCGCTTGGCGATCGACTTGCAGGCGAACTCCTTCCCCGTGGCCTTGTCGATGCACAGATACGTGGTGCCGAACTGGCCCTGTCCGAGCTTGCGCCCTAGGCTATAGATGTCCTTGAGCTTGTCCGTCTTGCGTCCCAGGACGGAATCGACCATGAGGCCAGCGCTCGACACCCGCTTGACATGGTGCGGCTTCTTCCCACCCGGCGCCCCCGCGGCTTCAGACGAAGGCAGAGGCGCCGTCGACGGAGAAGGCGCAGGCTCCGGATGCGGGACTCCCGTGGACGGTTGCGACGGAGGCGGGGGTTTGTGGAGGTCGTCGTCCGGGATGGTGACGGGGTCGGGGGCCTTGTCTGGGGCGGGGAGCTGGGGCGCG
>LTAE01000022.1:62703-102368 GCA_001647135.1 Pontederia paniculata
GAAAACAAATGGATTTTTCAAACTCAAAGTCTGGTATGTCCCCAGAAAGCATTAAACAGTAGTACTCTTCAGCTAACATAATCATCCAAAATGCTCAATAGATCTAATAGGTTAATAAAATGGAAAAGAAAAGAAAAGTGTACATAAACTTTTATCATTTAAAGCAGAGAACCGAGTTAGCTTCTCGCAGAGCATAATTGATTTGATGAATCACATTTTAATTAAAAAAAATGGTTATACTTGGGGTATTATATACCAAAGTATATAAATAAAGATGTAATTGATGCCCGGATTAAAGAAAAAGCAATAATATGTGGAATCGCATTATAAGAAGAAAAACAAAAAAAAATTGTGTCTATGTACTTATATGTACTTCTAGTGTGACTACACACATGTAATATACATATATATATATATATATATATATATATATATATATATTTGAGGGGGGAAGGGTTTTGGGTGAAACAATTGATTATATTATTTATATGTTTTTGCAATCTTTTCCTAAAAGTCCATACTCACTTTTATCTTTGTCGCGCGACCATTGATCAAAACATTTTTTTCCTTATTCTTTTTTTAATTTATATTATTAAGTCGGCAAGTGGATGTCATTTTTATTACTACTTATGTAGCAATGATCATTGATTTGGTCAAACTACGTATGACATTAATTATCATAATATTAAAATTGTTATTAAATTCAATTACTGAATCATGATATTAAAAAAATATAATCTTTTAAAAAATCAATTAAAAAGGAAGACTCATTAATCTGATAAATAAATAAATATTAAAAAACAAAAAATACATAGATTTCATTGATGAAAATTAAATTTAAAATATCTTAATTTTTTAATAAAGAGATGAACCACTATTGACTATACGATATTCAACTTTCAAGATTCAATTATGAAATATTCTCTTGCCAAAAATTCAATCCACTGCTAGTTGTACTAGTTGACGTTATTCGCCTCAACTTACATCACATAGATAGCACGGATAGACCGTTTAAATTTCATTGAATATATTAGCTTGCTCCTATCCTTCTCCCTTCTCCTTAGTCTAATGTCATTTATTTCAAACATACTTTATGCATATTAATTGGTCTTCGACTCTTCTACGTTTCCACTAGTCAAATGTAATTTAAAGCTTAATATAATACTATAGTTAAATTATTAAATATACATTCATCAAGGTCCATAATGCATAAAGCACCAAATTGACTCAAACTAGGAAAAGTAATATATTCCTAGGTTGAAAAGAAAAAGTACATGTGTTGAGGTACGAATTTGATCATCGTAGTTGGACTAAAATAATTTTTTCCATAATTAAATTGATTGGGCAGATGGTTAATGAGTAGTATCCCGAGTTGAGAGACCGAGAGCTATTAACCTGAGTTCGAGTTCCGGAGTCTCCAATTTGATCAGGGTATAACTAATTTATCGCGTGGGCCCATACACCGAATTAGTTAAATGCTAATAACTCTGAACACCGATGAATCTTCATCGAAAAAAATCTATCTTTTCCATGGGTAACACTATTATCACTTCAAAAACATACTATTGTGATTAAGAAGGAGCGGAAATAGTATGTTTTTAAGTGACAACAAAAAAAAACTTTAGGAACTACATATACATCATATATATGAATAAAATAGTAAATAAAAAAGCTGAAAAATAAGAGATAAGAAACTTGTTGTATAACAGAATTACTTGACCATAAATACATGGTTTTTTTCAATATAATGTATGTGTTTCAGTATATCCTAAACAAATTAGTTTGAAAAGAGATATAACGTCTTAATTGAATATGTATTGTTTATTTTTCACAATATTGTTTTACATGATATTATCGACCAGATTAAATACCTTTTAGATTTAATATTGGTCCATTAAAAACCATTTTATCCTTTATTATCCAAAAGGGGCAGGCACTTTTTAACAATCCAAAGTTGACAAATAATCATTAATGAATGGATTTGTATGCTTTCTTTTTTGATACAATACTCTTTCATTTAAGTAAAACTCTTAAGTTCTTACTACTATTTATTTATCATCAAATGATTTCTAAAGTAATTTAAGCTAAAACTATTAACGGATCATCGTATGATGAGAGAGGTTATTAAATTTAACATGGTTTTCAAATATTGAATCAATTACATAGCGAAAAAAGGTAATTAAACATTGTTAACGAATCGAATTGAAAATGTAACAATTATTAGAATGTAAAAAAGAATAAGTTATAGCATTTTGTTTTTCATTAATGCATTTTAAAAATAAGTATCCAATACATATTTTTTGTATCTACGAAATAGAATATAGAGGCAAACAAAATGCATGTTAACCGATCAATAAAAAATAGGAACAAGAAGAAGAAAAAATATAATACGATGGGACGAGTGGAAATATAATAGTATAGAAATGAGATGTTTTGCAAGGAGACTTGCCGTCTTATTTTGTCTTGTGATATTGTCTTAGTTGGCAAAACTTTTATGGTATACAAAACAATAATAAGTGATATAATGATTCAAAAGGCACAATGACACTGACGTCAAGCGTATAACATCAAATTTTATTTCTATTGGAAAAAAGAAAATGCGTGCCTCACAAATATGAATAATTTCAGACAAAAATAAATTATATTTTTTCGACATTGCTTTCTTTTTTATCACATAAGTACATGAAAAGTCGTGTCAATCTCTCACCATAGATTAAAATTGTAGTTCATTTTAAATTTTGAATTTATTAATTTAGTGTTTGTTTCGAATCACGAATGAAATTTTTAATAAAAAATAAATTTAAAATTCATAATTGATATATCTTTAATTTTTTTAATATTCGTTTCGGGAACCCGTAATGTTCAGGATTATTAATATTTAATTGATTCAGAGTCAATGTAAAGAGCATAATAATATTTTTATTATCAAATTTGTGATTCCTGAATTTAAACGCGAAATTATTAGCTCTTAATTTTTAATATAAATTTATCTTTAAATTTATTAGTTTATTACTTCATCCAACTTTTAGGTCCTGTTTGGGACGAGAACAAGAAAAATAAGAATTAAAAGGAATATTTTTTTTAATTCTTGTGAGAAGAATAAGAGAGATATTCTTTTGAAAATGTTTTAGTGAGGTGTTTGGATGAATTAATTTGTATTGTAATAATTAAAGTTAAATAGTGTTTAATTTAAGTGAGAAAAACTTTGTGCGTCCGCTTGTCTTCTCACCAAGACTCCATACGTCATTTATCTTCACCTGACATCAACCGGTCGTCCGCACTCAACCACGATCGACCACTCATCTGCCTGCCTTCTGCTTTGGTCGTCCACTGTCTCCATCTTGAACCCTCTAGACGTTCACTCTCAGCCTGACAGTCTACTGGTCGTCCACTATCTTCACCTTGAGTCCTTCGAAAGACCACTCTCAACCTTGACAATCTTACTGATCGTCAACTGTCTCCACTCTGAGTCCTCTGGACGTTCACTGTCTCCACTCTAAGTTCTCTGGACGTCCACTCTCAACCTTGACAGTCTACTGGTCGTCCACTGTCTCCACCTTGAGTTCTTCGGACGATCACTCTCAACATTGACAATCTTACTGATCGTCCACTATCTCCACTATGAGTCATTTGGACGTTCACTGTCTCCACTCTGAGCCCTCTGGACGTCCACTCTCAGCCTTGACAGTCTACTGGTCGTCCACTGTCTTCACCTTGAGTCCTTCGAACGACCACTCTTAATTTTGGCAATCTTACTGGTCGTCCACCGTCTCCACTCTGAGCCCTCTAGACGTCCATTGCCTTCATCCTCGACCGTTCATGAATATAATATAATTTAATAAAAAAAGTTTTGTGCAAAATTAGTGACAACAAAAAATTGTTCTTGTCATTGACAAGAACAAATTATTCTTATTTTAAGAATTAAAATAGGTGATTTCATCAACTTCAAGATGATTTTACTATTTAGTAGCATTAGATTGTTCTTGATGTGTTTGAGTAAAAAAGTTAGAATAAGAATATTATTCTCCTCTAATTCTCATACCAAACAGACCTTAGCGTAAATTTTTTAAACGTTTTCTAACGGTGTTATTTGAGTTTAATTGGTTAACCAAACTAACGGTAGGTGATTTGATAGTAGTCAATCTACATGCATGCATATGTGAATCTAAGACTGCACCTTCTTTTAGAAGTCAAACAGCCCCCAAATTGTGCCACAATTGACCGTGGACCTTTGACTCACTTACCTGCTACCTCTCCTATCACAACTCACTTGCGCATAAGATCGAACACCATGCAGATATATAACTGTACATATCCAAAGAGGCGATGCAACAGCGTACCTTACTACACAGCGGCAGCAGCACGCCATGGCTCCCTCGAGAAGAGAGCTCCAAGGTCCGAAGCCCCCGCCGCTAACAGTGAACAAGGACTCGTGGAAGGTCAAGAAGCTCGCACCAGCTGCAGCGCCCTCCTCCGGCGCCGCCGCGGCCGGTCGGAGGAACAATCCGGTGGTCGTCTACGTGCGCACCCCCAAAATCATCCACACGAGCCCGCAGGAGTTCATGAGCTTGGTGCAGAGCTTGACGGGGAAGAAGGGTTCGCGTGCTTCTTCTTCTCCTCCTCGCTCCAATGGATCTCGTAGCTCTGGTGTGACGCATGTCGAGGATATTAATGGAGCAGTGCACGCCGACGGCTGTGGCGAGGAAGGAGGGCGGTGTAGCAGCAGCTCCGGCGGCGGCGAGGTGGATGTGGATCCGCTGCTTCTTACGCTCGGCCAAGTTCCGTTCACACCTTCGGATCCTCCGGCGATTTCGCCGAGTTTTTTGTTTTGCTCGCCGACGACGGAAAGGTTGCTGCAGGAATTTAGCACACTGTTCTGATTCATGTCTTCCTCCATTGTTGTGAATTAAACACATAAAAAGGAAGCTTTGATGGATTTTTTTTCTTTCTGATTAGTTACTAATGTATATTTATATCGTAATATATGGGAAAAAAATTGTATAGCACAATTATATTAGATTTATTTTATATATTTATTATTGTTATTATTTTTTTAATAATAAAGATTATTATTTATCGTGTGCTATATACAGAATTTCTGATAAAATCAGTGACTTTAAAATTTAAGGGGCAGAGAACGTATAACACATTTTTAATATAGTGTATATAGCGCATCAGAAAATAACGATACCTTTTGTATAAACAAAATTAAACACTATTCATTTATAAAAAAATATATTGTTACTATATATTCCCTTTTTTTAAAATTTAAATATAAAAATACTATCTTATATCAGTCTTATGATATAATTTTGTATTAGTTATTCTTTTTAAAATGAAAATTTATTTTCCTCTTACAAAACTTTCTAGATTAGTTATTTTATATTTGCAAGCTAATTTTCTTAACGTCTTCAATATATATATCTAGGTGTGAGCATAGGTTTGATCCGACCCGATCAACCCGGTCAACCCGACTCGATACGATTACTTTTGGGTCGGGTTGGGTTGGATCATTACCTTGAATCAGATCAAACCCGACCCGACTCAATTAATTTTGGATCGGGTAACGGGTTGAATGTTTAATTACCCAATAACCCAAAACTGGACCCGAATGACCTAAAATTATAATATTACTATGATAAAAATTAATAATTAATACTAAAATTACCTATATTTTAATACTTTCAATTTTTATCACTAATTTTATTTATTTTTATTAATATTTTTATTTATTATATATAAAAATAATTTTTATTCATAATATATATGAAAAAAATCGAAGTCTAAAAAATTAATGGTTCAACCCGATGACCCGATTTGATCCAATCCGAAATATTTCGGGTTGGATTGGGTTTCAATTTTTTTTTATCTTAACCCGACCCAATATTATTATTTTTGGGTCGGGTCAAATTTTACCTCAAACCCGACTCAACCCGACCCATTATCACCCCTATATATATCCCCTATATATATCAAACGTATTGTAAATAGATTATTTTTTTAATTTTCTTTTCTAAACAATAATCATTTATGATTTTACTTTCATAGAGTCTACATTCAACTTATAGATAATCATATATCAACAACGTAGCGTGGATAAATATCAAGCGACTTGGATATTCAGTCGTATAATTAATAAATAATGTATATAGTCAGTTAAATTTGTAAAGATCTTAAATGTATAATTCACGATAGAAAATATAAAAATAGCTCTTGAATCTCTGATTTATTGTTCTAGTTAAATAAAATATAAAGATAATCATAAATTTATATATATTTTTAAAATGTTCATAAATTAAAATTTTTTTAAATTCGTGTGAATCATGAATTCATAAATTAACCATATTTTCGTTTCTACTGAGGCGAAAGTTCATAATTTGAAATTCATGTTCTCTATGGTCATCTTCCTTAGTTTTGACAATATTGGTAAAAAAAACTCAAGTAGGCTCATAAAATTAATGAACTGAATAATGTGCCCAGACATTTTTAATTACAGAAATCTCAATTTAAGTCTAGATTCAATACAATCTCTGATTCGTTCGTACGTTTCCACTAACAATTTTTTTTTATTACCATAGTTATTATTTCCTTTTTATGTGTGATTGCATGCAGAAGATAAAATTTAAGGGACCGGTTTTGATAAATTTTTTTCTTTCATAACGCCATGAAAAATATTTTATACTCGAACACCCTATTTTTTTCGGTAATCATAAATTACCCTCTCCAACAATTATTCGAAAAGACATACAATCACCTTTATATTGAAAAACTGAAAAAAAAATTAATGGCTAAAAGGAGTATACAACACTATTCTGCATCATAAATTGTTATGCCAATAATAAAGTGATCGACTTATAAAGCTAATATATATTATAATGTAACGCATAGCCCCTGAATAATAACTATAATAATATATATAATATTTGTCTCCATTTTTTTTACTTCTCACACACTTCTTTTAAGTGTTTTCATAAATATCATAAAATATTTGTAATTGTCATTATAATTTCTAACAATACTATTTTAATTCTATCAGTGATTTTTTAAAATAATAATATTTTTTATCACTATTTTAATATCTAGAAATCCGCACGATATTTAAAACACATTGTTCACAATTGAATCAAAACCACTAAATTTGATGTCGCCTACGTCATATGCTTGATTATGGCTATATTTGAATTAAACGTTTGATCTTCAAACACTTATGGGGTCTGTTTGGCTACTGGAACTAGGCCAGAACCCAAGTCTGATTCCAATGAGTTGAATCCAAGGGTCAGAACATGGGGTCACGTAATCTCTTACTCCAGGTTCTGGCCCAACGGTTCCTGTTGTTGGGTTCCTGTTGTTGGGTTCTGCTATTTTTTTTCGTTGGCGCAGCTTTTTTTTTTTCTGGTTGCAGTTTTTTTGTTGCCGCAGGTCTTTTCTTTTGGCTCCATTTTTTTTTGCCGCATCTTTTTTTTTCTCTTTTGCTTTTAAAGTTTTATTTATTTTTTAATTATGTTTTCCTATTTCATTTTCTCACTTTTTTATTTCTTTCTCTTTTTCCTTTTAATTTACATTCCATCTTTATTTTTTAATTTATTTTGTTTACTCTATCAGCTTATAATTTTTTATCCTTTAATTGATATTTCAAATGATTAATTTAAGTATTAACATTTAGTTTTAAATGTTAAAATTTTAATTTTATGCTAATTATTTTTAGTATAAAATTAACAAAAAATTTTATATTATTTATAAGATTATTAGAAATAATTTTATATTTCAAACTAATTTTAATATTTTTATTTATAATTAATTTATTTATCTAAATAATTAATTTAAATTTTGGATTCTCATATGATTCATCCAAACACTCGTGGAACCTAACATTTTTAGTTCACCCAAACACATTAGAATTAATCTATCAAATCAAACTATTTATTAGAACCTGGAGAACCCCAAATTTCACTTGCCAAACAGGGTCATAATAAATGATACTCGTAATAAAAAGTTTTTATTTTAATAAAGATTCGAACTCAAAATCTATCAATCAAAAGTAACTACTTTATATTAGAAATAACATTTTGACCACACATTTAAAATGGTTCTAACGCCGTCAACATGTACTTAATGGCGCCGCACGGAAACGGAGGGAAAACGAATCAGTTCAAAACTTTCGCCTCTCCCTCTCTCTCTTTAGTTCCCCGCTTCTTCTCCTTTCCAAAACCCTTCGCCGCCGCTTCATCGACCGAAGCCCCCGGCGAAAGGGGGAGAAGAAAGCTCGATTTCGAATCCAATTCCGGCAGGAACCCTCAAACAAGAACACCAACCGGAAGCTACCGGAGTTGCCCGATCGCGAGAACGAGACCAGAGGTGAGCGATTCGATCCACTTTTTTCTTTTTTTCTAGGTTTTCTTCGTGACTTCGGTCGTTTAGATCTTTCGATCTGGACGGGAGTTTTACTGCTTCGTTCCAATGCTTTCTTGTTTCCGTAGCTGGATTCATGCGTTTGATTCTCTTGGCAGGAGGACGATTGCGGTGGAGAGGATGCGGCGATAGAAACGGGATAATATGGCGGAGGCGGCGGTCATCGAATTGTCGACTGGTTCTTTTCCGTTCGGGAGATCGTATTCTGGAGTGATGATGAAGAGGAAGACGCCTTCCGAGCTCAGGGTATGGCGTTTGCATTATTTATTTGGGGCTTTTTGTATAAAGTGCGCCGTCGTCATTGCTTGGCTTTCAACAGCTTGCTAATTTCTTTGAAGAGTTAATTGTCTAACATTCAGAGAGTATAAAAGGCTGCTCCGTTTTTTCCGTTGATTTGTGCAGTAAAGAATATTTTTTTTCACATATTACACAGAATTTGAATGCGTTGCAGGCTTTCATTCTTTTTTATTCACCTTTTGGCTTACCATTAGTATTGAAAGCTACAAATTGCTGAAAAATGATAGATGATGTGAATGCTAATCAGTTTTGCTCAACTTATACCAGTGAATACTTTATATGACACTGGGATGGTTAATTGTGAATAGTTAATTTACCAAGTTTCTTGGTGTCATCTGGAATGCGAATTTCAGATCACAAGTCACCCTCCTCATCTTTGGAGACATGGATATGTTTTGCAGGGGGAACAATTGAAGAGGAGGAACAGACAAGCCGTAAGTGATGGACCTTTGGTTCCTGGTGCTGCACTCGACAAGTATGATTATGTGAATGTGACACTCCTTATTATTAGATTTAGGGGTTTTTATGGCTCTTTTCATGGTTGACAATGAAATCTGTAAATTTTCTAGTAAGTCACAATTGCCAAAGCTTCCAAGATATGTCAACACCCGTGTTGATGAAGTCTATCCTGTCAAAAAGTCCAGTGAGAGGTGCAGACTACTATATGGGAAAGATAAAACAAAGGTTTGTAATATTTCTCTTGACACCTTTGTCATTGTTCATTCATTTGAATGCATAGAATTGCATGGCGAAGGGATGTATATTCAATAAAATTTGATATTTGAGCTGTTCTGATTGTGCCACTACAATTTTTTCCTCCCTCTCAAACAGGAAACTTCAACTATCATTGAGATATCTGATGATCCTGATTCTTGTCCTTCTGTTTTACCTGCCAAGAGCGAATCCTTAGCTTTTTGGTACTTTTCTTTTACATGTAATTTTTTGTCATACATGAACTTATAATTTTACTTTTTAAATTCAATGTTCTACCGTTGTTGTAGCACCAACGGGCTTAATATTCCTAAGGATACTGAGACATATTTCAAAGATATCAATGATCAAAGCTTCAGGAAACTTGAAAAATGTAGCCAGAATACATTGCGTAATGTTATTGATCTGCATCTGGGTAATGAAAACCAATCTGGTTCTGGCAAAGTTGATATGGTATTTTCTTTTCTCCACTTGTATTGTCTTTCTTTTTGTCAAAATCTTTTTATTGAACCATATGATATTTTAGATTGATATCTTTGCTAGGATAAGGCACTTAGAGGTTTGGGCGCTCGTGATATTCCTGCCAGCTCTGATTCAATGGCAAATTCTTCTAAGAAGCTCAGTGATCTTCCTCCAGTACCTTCGAGGACGTCAAATTCTGAATTTGAGATCCCAGGAGTTAAGGCTCCTCTTGACTTGACCTTAAAAACAAGCATGCGCTTTGTCTTACCTTCCCCAGTGAAATGGTCAGTGATATTTTTCTATTTGAGTTTACATCTTTACTTTTTGTCCAGTTACAAGGGAGGCAAAATGCCTCGTACAAAGAAAGATATTATAGAAATAAACTATGTAATATGACACTAGAGACTCAAAGCCTTCACCTTTACAATAGGAATAAAGGCTCAACCAGAAGCTTTTTCTTGTTATAGATAGATGAGAATTCTGGACAGTTGCATTGTTGTAATTTGGTGATGTCATGATGTAACTGCTGATGCCGATGAAACCGACATTTTGACAATCTAACCTCATATTGAGCAAAATGTTTCTTAAGTGTCTCTACTTCTACCTTTGACTTTATTGTCTCATAAAATACCAAATATAAACTCTTGGATCTTTATTTTTTTATCTGCTTATTGACAATTAACCTTCTGAGATATTTGGTATTGTTTGAATGATATTCCTCTGTTACTTGTGTGACTGAGAAATGACCTGTTCACCTATCTACTTTTCTTTGCTATAGTTAATGCGTTATTTTTAATCAACCTAGGTCTACATTCGAATATTTCTTTCAAGTATTTAAAAATCATTGCCTGTTCGAAATGATGTTTTGATTCCAATTCGACCACTAAATACTCTTTTATACTTACTTTAACTCACTTTCTGGACATAGGTGCCATAGGCTAACTGCAACTCCTGCTACCATAGACACGAGCTGGTTTGCTCAGCCATTTTGCAACGATAAACAAAGTTTTGGTTCTCAAACTGGACAAACGGACTCCATTGAGACCCTGTTCTCGAAGGCTTTATGTTCCTGGGTGTATCCCGAATCTCCCCTTCCCACTTCAATCATATCTATGATGACATCTTCAGGAGGAAAAGGAGGTTGTTAGCTGTGGCTGTTTTATTTGTTTATTTGAAAACTATTTTTCCTTTTTACTCAATTCCTTTTAATTTGATTTCAGAGACTGATTTCTTACGGAAAAGACAACAGGGTTGGGAGGATTCATTTCGAAATCTTTACTACATGCTTAGGAAGAACACTTGCAACATATTTTACGGTATCTACTGACATTTCATTATCCTTAATTCTAAATCCATGATATATCTCCATTCTTGTTTCGTTAGAGCAGATTCTTTCTTGTTTGTGCTGATTGCTTTTGCCTTTGAAACTTCTCTTCTGGTTTTGGTACATCTTGATTTCTCCCCTTAAAATAATCTTTATTCCCATCTTTTACTTTGCTAGATATAACATCTGTAATGATAATAAGAAGAAAAAAAACGTTAAAGCATATTTAGGCAAAGATTGATTTCACCTTACAGGAAAGTAACACATATTTAAGTGCACTCAGCAATATTAGATTTTGAAAGATTAGTTATTTAATCATCTAGAGTATTTTCTTTTGAACGGATAATCATCTAGAATAAAACTGTTGTTCTCCTTTCAAGTTCCATCTTTTGACAAGAAAAATAGCATTCACTGTAGTCGGAAATGAAGTGTTATACTCCATATCCCATAATATGCTTGTCTCAAGACTTTCACTTTCAATATGTTTTTTTTTACTTTACTTTCTTTGCTTTATGAAAATCTACTTTGTTTTGCAAAGTGTTTTTCAAATCTTTTATTGGTACTTTTCTCTTATTTTCTTTTCATGAAATTTCAGTTTATACTTGTCAATTTGTGGTATTATTCGTTGGTGGCAAATTTCTGGGGAAAAAGAAGTACTCGTGCAATGCATATGTTTCTCAATCCACTCGTGGTGTGCGGTCTTTACTAAGAAAACAAGTAAGTCATCCTGTTTCAATTATTTGTGAAGCCAAAGAAATATAATAGTCCTAGATTTAAATCTAGATGTTGTTGCTGGACATGGTAGTCAAAGAAACTGTTGGCCTGATCCGAAAGCTTCTTTTGTTCATTTGTAGTTCATTTCTAACACCTTAATTTGTTGAATCACTCATAAAAATATTCCTTGATTCAGTCATGATTTGTGGGTATTATATGCCGATCTAGAAAATTCTTTACCTCTACTTCATGTTCTTGAGAATACATTAGAATTTGATTATAATTATGAGAGGGTTATATCAGATGATTATATTTCTTTAACATAATGGGCAAGGCAGTCAAGCATCATAATATAATCTTTTTACTTCGGGAACTGCATAGGATAACCATGATAATCTTTATAAAGCTCGTATATTTACTTCTTGATAGGTTTGGCATGTTAGTATTACTGCACATTATGGGATTTTAAGTATCTTCTTTCTGATTGAAGTATCATGTGATTACTTTTTACTGTTAATTTCTTAATAAGAGCTCTATTATTTTAATATTATTTCTCAGACTATTTCTAATTTTCAAATTTTAAAACTAGGGTATCAATTTCAAAATGCCTCTTTGCCATGCTGAAACGGAACAAGCCAGTGAAGATGATTTGGTAGAGCTTACAGAAATAGAGAAGCAGAACGTGGGAAAGGTGCCACTAATAACAGTATCTTTATTCACTTATTAGTTGGATTTCTCAGTTATTTTCCTTCTTCAGAAGGATACTAAATTGCTAATGATTTGCTTTATGCAGGCTTGGCATTTTGATTCCTTATCTGATGTAGACAATAGTCCTCATTCTCTCCTCTCATTTATTGGAAATGAGAGTGTTCACGGTTTATATGATTTTTTGCTAAATTATAGGTACTATAATTCTTGTCTCAAATCTGGACAGGTAAATTAACAAAAGTTTACATTCTAAGTTTTCTATTCATGTTTTTTTTAGGTCCCTCCTTAGTTCATTTTCTGGTTTTGACGTTCCTGTATTATATGCTCCGGTGTTGTTCCAGAATGCCTCTTTGCATGTCCCTGAGGTGAGCATTTAGCTTGCAGTTTTTTTTTATTTTTTATTTCCTGAATTAAATTTATTCTTCTATTTTAGATTTTATTTTTCAGTATAGGTTTGCTTTCAATAAGCTATCGATTGATAAGCTTTTCAAATTGTTTCAGTATTTATAAAGCCAATTTATTAGGAAAGACGTGCCATCTTTAACACTGACAAAATCATGCCGCCACATTGCCATAACTTTTATTATTGTTGCTGTTTTTTTCCAAAAGTATTTCCCATGTTTATACAAGTGCTATAGAGATCTGACAATCATATTGTTTGTTGATTTTGATTAATCGTCCTTTTTCTCTAGAAGAAATTGTGTGTTGATGCGAGAATCTGTTATATGCCTTTCTGAAAAGAGATACGAAGAAGGAGAATGAAGAATTCATGATTCATGCACCTTCTCTTAACTTTCTTGTCATGTTATCTGACAAAATAGCATTTCTTGTTGAAGCTTGAGTTTATCACTCATACATCTTCTTGAAAATATTTTCGTGCAGGTGAGATCGAAGGAGATTAGGAAAGCTGATACTATATTTCCTTTTTCAAGTGAATCAGACGACGCAGAAGAATATGAAGCTGTGCCTAGTTCACGTTCGAGTTGTGTCTGTTACAGCTTAGAAATAAAAGATGCTGTGCTTCCCCCATGGGTTGTTTCAAGGCTTTGTGCTGTGATGAACTCGGATGGCAGGAGTTTTGAGTCGAGGTATGCCAAAAATCTGTAGTACCTCTTCATTTTTGCTGCCATAAAGTGTGATACCATGTATCTAATAAAAAAATGCAGGCTAACAGTTCCTCCTTTTGGTGCCTTTTCAGCCTAACAACTGAGCCTAAATCAGCTGGCTTAAATATTGCCCTGGACTCACTTCGCCAAGAATCTAATGTGGGTGCAGATTTGGATAATCCTCTACCTTACACTGGGAGTGCCTTTGGGATTCCAGAGGCTACATTGACCCCTCATCTGCATTTTGCTTCATTGAGGCGTCTTACATTTTCGGAAGGAACATACATGGCTTACAGCGTTCCAGTTTGACAGATGTTCTGGTATTCTATATGTGACAAAGGTCATTTTGTATGGGATGCTATTCTAATAGTCGAGGAGGGTAATGCGACGCCGAGTACTGCGATAATATGATCATATGACAAATGGATAGAAACCAAGTGAGAAATGCTAATGCAAATGAGCCTTTGATCCCTCATCAGCAGTGGCCACTTTGATTAGTTTTCTATCTTGGAAAGCAGAATTAACTCCTTGTACCTGTGTATGCTGAGTAATCTTGGGATAAAACCATGATCCTGGAGTTTCTTGTGTAACATTTCTGCACCCAAATCAATCATTTATTGATCTGTCGTGCATTTAACTAACTCTAATTTTTCATTGAAGTGATGGTTGCTAGAAATTATCTATTCCTTGTTTCTCAACTGATGATGGAATAATGGATTGGAAAAGTATGAAGTTTTTGTATGAGATGTCACCTTGATAAGTCGTAAACAACCATATTATTATGCATAATCAGATCCTTGCTAACCAAGTTTGGTTGGCACACTTGATAGCAGGAGTGTGTCCCCGGTTGAGAGACCGAGAGCTAGTAGCCCCGAGTTCGAGCCCCAGAGTCGCCACTTGGCCAGAGAAATACCGTTTCTGCTTTTTATCTCGACTCCAGATTAGTCAAGTGCTAGTAGTTCTGGACACCGAGAGCCTTAAATGGGTAAAAAAAAAAGAACCAGATCCTTGCTTTAAATTTGTAAGCACATCTACATTCTGAAAGGATCAGAATTTTTGAAATTGAAATTTCAAAAATTCTGATCCTTTCAGAATGTAGATGTACAATACAGACAACATTGTTGAAATTTGACTGAGCCTGACCATGCCGAAAATACGACATAATACGATATTATAATGTAGAAATACGACACAAATATAAGCACGAGGACGATCAAATATGAGTTGATGGAAAAGAGCACGCAAAAAAATTCATCTCTAAATAATTTCGAGCACGAAAAATCTTATTGTATAACTTAAAAGAGTTACTTTTAACTATTATCCCATATTTTTAATATTGACGATTTTTTAATATTTTTCACAACTTTTAAAATCTATATATTAAATTTTTTCATGACGCAATTATCTCGCGTGGGCGAGCATAATTAAGTGAAAAGAAAATATTAAAAAAAATAAGAGTGCACTGCAGTTCATAGTCGTAGCCGTTGGATTAACTGCATAATATCAAGACCATTGGAAAGAAAAGGTAAACCCTAGTGCTATTTTTTTTCTCTCTCTCCTCAGCTTGATCCGTCTCCTGTCGATCGTTCCCTGCCGCTCCAGACTCGGATCAATCGCCTCCGCCCTTGTAATCCTGCATCGGAGCGCTTCAATCGTAATGCCCAGCTTCGCTGTAGATTTCGCAGAAAAAGCAAAGCTTGACGCTCTTTTGGAGTTTTAGAGGAAGAACTGCATCCTGTTCTACCGCCGACTGACTTGCGCTAGGTATTGTGTTTGTTTGGATGTTCCTTTTTCCTTTTCCCTTGTGAAGCATGGTTGATTCTGTTCCTATGATTCTATGGCGTTGAGCAAAGATTGAATTTGCATATTGGAAATGTGACAAACGTTAATGTGAGTTTACGTGAAGCATTTTTCTGAATTGTTGTTCCAAATGAATGAATTTATTTGCCAACGGAGTTGTATGATTCATGCCTACGTAGAAAGGAATTCGTTTAGACAATCCGGAGCGATACTACTTTGATGGCAACAAAAAAAAAAGAATGCTTTTTTTTTTCTCTGATAAGTAGATTCCTGTGCTAATTGTTATCATGTCTTTAATCTTATTTATTTTTGGTTCCAGCTGATAATTTATCGAGCTTTTATAGCTGTTCCAAGGCCTTATATATCATATCCGCATTCTTCTTGTTCTTGATTTGATTCCGGAGGATGGGAGATTCAGAGTGCAGCAATATCAGAAACATCTGCATCCTTGCCCATGTTGACCATGGCAAGACCACTCTTGCTGATCACCTGATTGCGGCGTGTGGAGGTGGAGTCCTCCATCCAAAGCTGGCTGGACGGCTGCGGTTCATGGACTATCTTGATGAGGAACAAAGGCGTGCTATCACAATGAAGAGTTCATCCATTGCTCTTAAATATAGGGACCACTCTATCAATCTCATCGACTCTCCGGGGCACATGGATTTCTGCTCTGAGGTGTCTACTGCTGCGCGGTTGAGTGATGGAGCATTGGTTTTGGTCGATGCAGTAGAAGGGGTTCATATTCAAACACATGCTGTTCTGCGACAGGCTTGGGTGGAAAAGCTGACACCTTGCTTGGTTCTAAACAAGATTGATAGGCTGATCACAGAACTCAAATTGAGTCCAATGGAAGCATATACCAGGTTGCAGAGAATAGTGCATGAAGTTAATGGGATCGTTAGTGCTTACAAGTCAGAGAAGTATCTTTCAGATGTTGATTCTCTTCTTGCAGGCCCTGATGGTGAGGTAGATCATGAACTTCTGGAGGATGATGAAGAGGACGTTTTTCAACCACATAAGGGAAATGTGGCTTTTGTCTGTGCCTTGGATGGTTGGGGCTTTTGTATCAACCAATTTGCAGAGATTTATGCTTCAAAGTTGGGAGCCAGTATGACAGCTTTGCTCAAGGGTCTATGGGGTCCTCGTTATTATAATACGAAGAAGATGATGATTGTGGGAAAGAAAGCAATGGAAGGTGTTAGCAAGGATCCCCAACCAATGTTTGTGCAGTTTGTGCTGAAGCCTCTGTGGCAAGTTTATCAGGCAGCTCTTGAAGCTGATGGGGACAAAGGTATGCTGGATAAGGTCATAAAGAATTTCAATTTATCTGTCCCACCTCGTGATCTGCAGAATAAGGATCCAAAGGTTGTTTTGCAAGCTGTCATGAGCCGTTGGCTTCCGTTGTCTGACACTGTTCTCTCAATGGTGGTTAAGTGCATTCCTGATCCTATATCTGCCCAGTCTACTCGAATTTCTCGGTTGCTGCCAAAGAGAGAACTGATGGATGATACTATCCTCGACTCTAGTGTAGTTGCTGAAGCGGAACATGTAAGGAAATGTGTCGAGACTTGTAATACTAGTCCTGATGCTCCAGTCATTGCTTTTGTTTCAAAAATGTTTGCTATTCCTTATAAGATGCTCCCACAGAGAGGCCCTAATGGTGAGATGCTGAACAATCAACCTACTAGTGAAGGTGGTTATGCAGAATCAGATGAGTGTTTTCTTGCATTTGCTAGAATTTTCAGTGGTGTTCTTCACTCAGGACAGAAAATTTTTGTCCTATCTGCATTATACAATCCACTAAAAGGGGACTCAATGCAGAGGCATGTGCAAGAAGCAGAGCTTCAATCATTGTATTTGATGATGGGACAAGGGCTGAAGCCTGTTCTGTCTGCCAGTGCAGGAAATGTGGTGGCAATTCAAGGGTTGGGACAACAAATTTTGAAGAGCGCAACTCTGTCATCTACCAGAAATAGCTGGCCGCTCTCTAGTATGATGTTTCAAGTGGCACCTACGCTCAGGGTGGCTATTGAACCTTCAGACCCGGCTGACATGAGTGCACTGTCTAGGGGACTGAGGCTTCTCAATCGTGCAGACCCTTTCGTCGAAATCACAGTTTCTTCTAGAGGCGAGCATGTTCTTGCAGCCGCAGGTGAGGTTCATCTTGAGAGATGTATAAAGGACTTGAAAGAAAGATTTGCCAAGGTTAGCTTGGAAGTTTCACCACCTCTTGTCTCATTTAAGGAAACAATTGAAGGGGAGGATCTTAGTTTGTTGGAGAACTTAAAGGCACCTTCTTTTGCTAGTGAGTATGTTGAGAGAACGACTCCAAATGGAAGGTGTACTGTAAAGGTTCAGATCATGAAGCTTCCTACTAACTTCACCAAAGCTCTTGAGGAAAGTGCTGACATTTTAGAAGATATTATGGATGGGAACTCAAAAAAGAGAACTGAAATTTCAGAGGTTCATGATTCTGGTGATGCTCTTGTAGCACTTAGAAAGAGACTTATTGATTCCATAGAAAGTGAGTTGGAATCTCTCTCTGACAAGTTGGATAAAGAAAGGATTGAAAAAAGTAGACAAATGTGGTTTAAGTTTATTCAGAAGATCTGGGCTCTTGGTCCACGACAGATTGGGCCAAATATTCTCCTTGCAGATACAGGAACATATAATTCCACTGAAGAACGAAGGGGCATTCCCATTTGTGGTTCACCTGATGTTTCTAAGAAACTAGGCTTGCTGAATCCTTCCGATTTAGAAAGAAATAGTAGTGGCGGAGAGCAAGTAGAAGAAACTGATCCACTTTATATGGAAGCTGAAGCTCTTAAAAGTAGTATAGTGTCCGGGTTTCAGTTAGCCACATCTGCAGGTCCTCTGTGTGATGAACCTTTGTGGGGCTTGGCATTTCTTGTGGAACCATATATTTTTGAGGACAATTCTGATGCTGCTAACCAGCAGGACCAGTACGGAATCTTCAGTGGACAGGTTATGACTGTTATTAAGGAAGCCTGTAGGGCAGCTGTACTCCAAAATAAGCCAAGACTTGTTGAAGCAATGTACTTCTGTGAGTTGAATACACCTACAGAGTATTTAGGCCCAATGTATGCAGTCCTCTCAAGGAGGCGCGCTAGGGTATTGAAAGAAGAGATGCAGGAAGGTTCACCCTTGTTTACTGTGCATGCATATGTACCTGTGGCAGAGAGCCTTGGATTCGCAGATGAACTCAGGAGATGGACTTCAGGTGCTGCAAGTGCTCTACTGGTCCTTAGCCATTGGGAAACATTGCCAGAAGATCCCTTTTTTGTTCCAAAAACAGAGGAGGAGATAGAAGAGTTCGGAGATGGTTCCAGCGTTCTTCCTAACATGGCAAGGAAGCTCATGAATTCTGTGAGGCGAAGAAAAGGTCTTCCCGTGGAAGAAAAAGTTGTTCAGCATGCGACGAAGCAGAGGACACTGGCCAGGAAGGTTTAAGCCCTGCATTCCAGTGCTTTTGCAATGAAGTTTGTGTCTTTATCAAGTCATATGTAGCTGATGAAGGTATTTGTTGTTGTACCTGATGGAGATTTTTGATGTTTATTCCTGATAAAATCTAATTTTTTTACATACACATGTAAATTTAATTCTTTAGTTGATTTTCTCTTGTGATTGGTGTTCTCAAACAATTATGTACTACACTTTTCTCGTTTGAAATGAATCTTGTTATCAAACAATTATGTACACTTTTCTCGTTGCTATGAATCTTTTTCTCAAACAATCTACTACAAGCCCAGAAAGAACATTTGCAACATATTTTGTGGTATCTAGTGCGTTTCATGATCTTGAATTATAAATCTTTTGTTCTCCATGTATCTGCATTCCTGATCCTTTCTTGTTTGAGCTTACTGCTTTTGCATTTGAAGCTTCTCTTCTGGTTTGGTTATACAATATTGATTCCTATAATCCTATTTTTCCTTATCTAGATATATCGAATCCTTTGCTCTTGCTGTTCACCTTTTGGTTTATCTGTTTGATGCTTGCATAATAATTTGTTACTGTGCTTGTTTTACTGACCAATTTACCTTTTTACCCCTATCTTTTTGTCTCGATCCACTTTTGGTTAGAACGTGAATAAATGTTTTCTTAACAGTTTTCATCCTAAATAGCTCAGCCAACAAAGTAGCTAATGAAATCTGTATAAGTAAAAGGAAACATATGCATATTTATGATATTTTAATGAACATTGCCAAGTAATTTCACTTTGGTTTTCTATCTGTGTGATTTCCAATTATTATTTCTTTCCAGTATAAATATAAGTTAAAAGCTCCTCTAATAAGTTAAAAGCATGTATTTAAACTATTCTGCAAAAGATAAGCAATTATATATCTTATATGTATGAGTAGTGTTTCTTTGTTTCCATTTCCTTTTCCTTTTTGTTTTTTGTGTGTGCATGAGTTAAAAGGCTGAGAATGGGATGGCTTCCCTAATAGAGCTTAGAAATATTTGCTAGAAGTTCATGGGTAATGAAACATTTATGGTTTACAAGATGCAAATATAAACAATCGTAATGGTAATAAGAATAAAAATGTTAAAGCACCTCTAAACAAAAATTGATTTCACATGACAAGAAAGTAACACATAATTTAAGTATGTTTAGCAATATTGGATATGGGGTATGTAATGAATTTAATCATCTATATAGAACTGTTGTTGTCCACTCAAACTCCATCATTTACAAGCATGAACATACAAAGTAAGAATAGAACTGTAGTTGGAATATGTCTATTTATTTTAATATCTTTATGAAAAGCAACTTTGGTTGCAAAGTGTTTTTTTCGAGTCTTTACTCATAGTTTTCTCTTATTTTCTTTCTGTAAATTATGCAGTTTATACTTCTCAATCTGCGGTGTTATTCGGTGCTAGCAACTTTCTGGAGAAAAAATGAGTACTCATGCAATGCATACCTCTCTCAAAACAATTGTAGTGCGCGGTCCATGCTAAGAAAACATGTAAGGATTCTATTTCAACTATTAATGAAATAAAGGAAATGCAATGATCCTAGATTAAATCTAGTAGTTGTTGCTGGACATGACTGCCAAATAAACTATTGATTTGGATCCCTAAGTTTTTATTTGACTAGCTTTAATTCATTGTTAGCAAATAAATTTGTTGACTTGTCCCTTAGGAAAAAAAGTTTCTCGATTCAGTCATCACTTATGGAGTACTATATACTGATCCAGAAAATTCTTCAACTGTATTTCTATTGTTTTTTTTAGAGGAACTGTACTTCTATTGTTCAGGATGAATTTCTGTAACATTATGGGCGAGGTGATCAATCATTTTATGAGGACTTATAACCTATAGAACTGCATAGGATAATTGTGGCATTCTTTATAAAGCTAGAGTTTTTAGGCTCAGTGTATTTAGTCCTCTCGAGGAGGCGAGGTTCATCCTTGTTTAATGTGCATGCATATGTACCTGTTGCAGAGGGCTTTGGATTTGCAGATGACTCAGGAGATGACTTCAGGTGCTGCATGTGCACTACTGGTCCGAACCGTCACTACAAGATGCGTAATTCATTCCGAAACAGAGGAGATGGAAGAGTTCGAAGATGCTTCGGTGTTCTTCGGAACATGTCTTCTTGTGGAATAAAAAGTTGTTCAGAATGCGACTAAACATAGGACACTGGCAAGGAAGGTTTCTGCCTTTATCAAGTTTAATCCCTGTTCCGGCCGGGGTGGAGATATTCAATGTTGTATTCCTGATAAAATCCAATGTTTCCGCACTAACTTAAAATGAGATGATGTTTCACTAGTTGGTTTTCACTCAGTGATCTACGTTCTAACATAATCATGTACCACACTTTTCTCATTCAAATAAATCTTGCTTTCCTCAAACAGTTATGTATTGCACTTTCCTCCTTGCAACGAAATCTTGTGCTCAAAGACGATTTTGTTTCCCGTTGTTTTGGCTCGGCAGTAAAAAACTTCAAAATGATTCCACCTTGAAACAAAAAAAAGCTCTCACCAATCTTATTCTTGCCACAAGTTGGAACAGTGCATAAGAATAAATAAACCATGACTGTAAAATTAACGGAAACTTATAAAGCTATTTGAGTATGATCAAATGGTCGTAATCACAAACAAATCGATCGTGTTTGAAAAGGAGAAAAAAGACAGTGATATACAATTACACCCAATTCTATTCTAGAATTTTAAGCGTTAGATTGAAATGAAAAGCAATGTTTATCAAAATAATGACAAATAAAACATCAGAGGAAAAAAAAAGTTGACGAAAAACAACGCGTCAGGTAGGGGTCGAACCTACGACTTTCTGCTTAGGAAACAGACGCTCTATCCACTGAGCTACAGACGCCAATTTGTTTATCAAAATTTGATATGGTAAATATACATCTTCTATGGCTGATTCTCGTATTTATTAACTTTGTAATAGTTGTCAAAATACATTACAATATAAAGTTAAGAGGAGTAAAAATATTATTAACAATTAATAAAAAATAGTTAGTGGAAAACGTAAGAAAAAGTGGGAACAATTTAAATGTCAAATCCAAATAAATTTAAGGATTTAATGTTGGTGTACTCGGGTACATCGTGTACCTTGTCTAACAAATCGTTAGATCTGAGATCTACGGTTGAAAAAAATAAATAAAGAATAATAATCTTAAATAAGATCTACCATAGATCTGAGATCTAACGGTTTGTTAGACAAGGTACATGATGTACCCGGGTACACCAATATTAATCCTAAATTTAAAGGATACAAATTTATAAATGGTAAAGAAAGTTGTAATAAATAACCTATAAAATATTTGAGGGGAGGGATTCACACGTTAACCTTTGAAATATGAAATAATAAGTATCAGGCTTGGGCGATTGAGGAAAATGGGGGCCTTATATGTTTCTATAGCATGAGTTGCATAAATATTCACATCATTTAATATTAATTATTAGAATGACTATAATTTCCGCAATGAATAATTTTTTGAATTATTTTCGTTAACATTTTCTTAATTATAATTTTTTTCTGCATCTAATCTTAAACTATAAATTTATTAATTTTAATCCTTAAACTTATTGCAATTTATCAATTTAGTTCTTTCATTAGATTTCAATCAAAATTCTGTTAAATTAATTTTTAATAATTATGAAATATTATTATTATCCTTCATTTTTTAATACAATAAATTTTTTTATAAAAAAAGTAAATACCGTAAGGATAAAAAAATTATTTAATAATTATGAAATATTTTAATCGTTATAATTTTTAATTTTTTAAATATTAAAAAAATGTAAAATTGTCATTTTATAATTAATAAAAAATAAATTTAACAAAAAATTGAATAAAGTTTAATGAAAAGACTAGATTGATAAATTTGAATACATTCGGAAATTAAAATTGATAAATTTATAGATTAAGATTATATGTGAAAAAAAAAGTTTTGAGAGGGTGTTAGCAGAAATAACATTTATTTTTTATTAAATTTAAATTAAAAAAAAGAACACAATTTTTTACGCTTGACATTTGAACATAGATTTTATTCGTCAGAACACTGTAAATTTCTGGAGCTAAAAACATTGCTGTGCTCCATCACTTAAAATTGATGGCTGGCATAACGAAGCAGTTGAGCTACTGGTTAACTGTGACCAACCAAGAAAAAAAAATCAGTAGTAAATTTCCTTTCCTAAAATATTGTGGAAGCAACTTTTTCAGTTTTTTTCTTTTTTTGCCTCAGAGAAGATTAAAAAAAAAAAATGTGCTCACGGCCTACATTAAATTCACATCATGATGCCGGTTAACATCTGAGGCAAGGTTATCAAAATCTCGATCTTTTACGATCTTCTTATATTTAGCCCTCTATCGATCCTACGATCTAATTCGTAGGATCTTTACGATCTTCATAAGATTTTTCACAAAATCAACAATCCTTATCCAATCGTCGATCTTGCAACTCTCCTCCGATCCTAGGTAAGATCTCGATCTTAATAACTTTGATCTGAGATTCAGAAACATGAAATTCACTTATTGAACCTCCAACATCAAAAACCAAATGAACGGATTAAATTTTCAAATGAAAACCCATAATCAGATATTGCGAAAAAGTTCAAGAGTTTACCTTTTTCTCACCCTGATACTAAGCACTAAAAGAGAGAAAAAAAATGCAACTTTCTGTCCTCTGAAAACTACATTATGCATGAAAAATATATCCGAAAACATAATGCAAAGATCAATAAAAGCAAGCTTCCTACTAAATTACACAAGTATAAACCATGAAAGCAATACAAATCATTATACAATGAAGAAAAAAAAATATCACACTAAACTAGTGGCAATCCATATACAAGGTTTGGTCTAGTTTCCTGCAAAATAAAACAACTTTCAGAGAGGTGCAAATGCATGAATGTGAACAACATATAGCTTGACAATTGACATGCAAGAGCATCCACAGAAATACCAACCAAATATGAATGAAAATTGTCCATCAACTATTAAGATGGACAATAAATGCGCTTGCGCTGAACATATGAATAGCACACCCTGAAATGTTTGAAATCAGCTGAAGGCTTTGGACAAATTTTACAAGTTGCAACATACAAAAGAAGGCTGTGTAAAGAGCTGCCCCTTCATTATAGTTCAGTACACACAACTATGAAGGAGGGGAATCACACCCAGGTGCCGCTGGTACATCCGGTGACCACGCTACCGATCAATTCTATCTTGGTTTCAAGAACAATCTTGAGCAAGAGACAAATCACTCCTCTATTTCTATACACTGGCATGGTTACTCATCAATCAAATGAACATCAACCAAGCCCAAACGAAAAATGAAAAAAAGGTAAGAACAAGTGGGAACAAACAAGGTACAAAAGATTGGACAAGAATTTTTGTAGATGTCAATCAGAATACTTGGCAATGTCACGATTATATCAACTGCTCTTGCCCTGGATAGAAGCAGATGAAACATGGTGATTAGTTGCAGACACAAGTGTGTTTCTAGTGATAGATCTCCAGTAAGTCATTCGTGGAGATTTGTCTAGAAGCAACAATAACCCAACGTTGCTGTTTGATAGCCCAAATGAGTACCTGCCAAACACATATAAGGAGATGACTCAGTTGTTAGGCACTCCAGATGAAAAGAAAAAGAAAGGATGTAATAGAGGGAGGAAAAGGTTCATTCACATACTTGCTTCGGATTGCCTTCCTTTTCCAGAGAATAAATGACATTATCCACTGCCAGAGGAAATTCAACTGGTGGTTAGAAAGATAAATGATTCCAATGCAAAACATCGAATTGTAACTATCACTCAGAAGGGACAATGAACCATAAAGTAGCTCCACATAACTCGAGCAAATGAATTGCATGTCATGGTGACATGCAGAAGTTTCCAAGCAAGAATATGATAATCAAAATAACTATAGCAGCTAGTGTTTTGATCTCTAACAAAGAAGTTACTTCATGATCAAATACATTTTGGTCAATTTATTCTCTTTAACTTCCTCAAAAAAAAAAAATATCTTCGAGAATGTGTTAGGTTTCCATCTACCCGACCTTCACTGACACAGTTAAGAATTAATCATTTTCTCCTAATTCAAACATTACCTTGGTTGCTAGATCAAAAAATGACTCACCATGGAGGGCAATTTTACACTGAGCTGAAAGAATTTTATGCACTAGAAGAGAAAATCTCAACCACAGTTTGTGCAAAAGAGAGCTTGTTATTATCAGGAGTAATTTTTTCCTCAAGGAGGAGGGAAGAGAACATTTCTTGAAAAGATATGGATACCTGGGATACTTCAATAATTAAGAGACCATGTAGTTTCCTTTTTTTAGGGAATAAAAGACCATATTATTGCCTCTTCATCAGGCATATTTCTTTACACTTGTAAACAAAAGCCACAAAGGAAAAAGGTCCTTTGAGAGAACTGGACAGAATACATAAAATTAAACATAATTTCTCAAGAGACAGGTCAGGATGCATGGCCTTATGTCTAGAAGGATGTTCAAGGATATCCGTTTATCCAAAGACTTAAAAATGGATGGCATGCCCATCCCTGCAGAATATGGCACTTCAGTTGATAGAAAGCAATGACATACTATATCTAGTTACTACTTATGTTTTATATGCTATAGTAATCTCTCACCAAGATAAGAGAAAATAATTGAAGAAAATAAGTCATTTTTTCAAAGATTTACATAATCCAAACTCCAAACTAAAGACTATAAAGTGACAAACTGACAACTATGTGTTACAATACAAGAACTGCATGCTTTAATTTCCATAAGATAAGACATGTTAGGAAACTGAAAGATCCTGCTACATAAGACTAGGATGAAAATTTGTCATGTTATTTTCCAAAAGATATTGCTTAGCTACCAGGTTGCTGAATGGGTTCATTCCCTGATGCTTAGTTATTTAGTTGTAGGTTCCCATCTAATCATGTGACCCCTTTCTCACAATTCACAATTCGTTGTACCTAAAATATTCTAACTCTAAACATTAGCATGACTAGTTAGTATTGTCGGAAAATTCCTACACTTGTATTGTTTCAACAAACCATAAAAGAGATAATAAACTGAACCAAAGGTGTAATGTCCCATAACAAGAGACGACTGATTTTGTCTCCACCAAAGGTACAATCTTCTAACTCTGGTGCTTAGTTCAGAAACGAGAGAATTAATGAAAAATATATTTTCTTTTCATGGCTGATGTTGTCTCCACCAAAGGTGTAATCTTCTAACTCTGGTGCTTAGTTTCAGAAACGAGGGAATTAATGAAAAATACACTTTCATTTTCATGCAGCTAATATAGACTAATTTATAATTGATGAAATTACCTTGATCATAGGCAAGACCACCATGGAGAAGCTCGTGAACAAAGAAGTCTTCTTCTTCACAATTCTCCTTTCTGGAACTACATCCTTGCGCAGCTGCTGTGCCATCTCCTGTAGCAACACTAACTGTGCCTTTTCTGTCCGCATAGAAACAATGGCCTGCCTCATTGCCTCCCTGTCTTCTTCCAAGGCTTGAAGCCTCGTGTACAGTTTCTTTATGTCCACATTTTCATCTACTCCATTTCCTTCATTAAACTGCTTTCTTTTATCCTTCTCTTCCAATGGAACCTCCGACACACCAGTTGTCCGAACACCGTAAACTGCATCAATTGTGTACACCCTATAACTCATGTCATCAGCCCCTTCGCCATCGTCCGATGATGCTCGGTCCACCATTACAGGGTACTCCTCTTGGTTCTTGAACTCCCTTGGTGGTGACTGCTGTAAGACCTCTTTTTCTGTCGTGCCGCTGCCACTGGCCATTGTTGTCTCCTCCAAATTGCATATTCGTGCTTCGGAACTCTCAACCTTCTCTTCACTGAGAGGTGTCTCTCCAAAGGCATACTTTTCAAGGTCGATAGCTGCTTCCACATGGCTGTGATCGTCAGGTTCAGGGACAGTGCACTTCAGTGGAGGGTATTCATATATCGGAACATCTTCAAATTCGGGCGTCTGCGGCAGCTCACCGTCCTGGGCAGCATCATCTTCTGGAAGGGATCCGGGGACGGGCGAAGGAGACGACTCGGTGACAGGTGAAGGGGAGACAGCATCAGGATCAATACCATGGCTGAGGAGTTGGTGGCGGCAAGCCTGAAGCTGTAAGGACAGCGACTGGATGGCCTCGTCGCGCTTGAAGACGAAGTCCTCGAGGGCGGCGAGCTCCTCTTGGTCGTGGGCCATCTGCTCCTCTGCAAAACGCTTGAACTGGCGTGCCTCCATCTGGAGCTCAGCCTTCTCACGCTGCAGCCGCAGGATCATCGACATGGCCTCATTCGTGGCCGAGGCCGACGCGTTCCTCTCCTCGTCAAGCTCCGCGCACAGCTCCTGGATAGTCTCCTGCTGGCTCGCCACCGTCTCTCGCAGTGCAGCGACCTCGTTCTCCACCTCCACCCTGGCGAGTCCCCCATCTTCACCGGCAGAAACCAGAGCCACAACCGCGTCGCCCTCCGCATGCTCGAGCTTGCGCTTCACGGACCGACGCCGAGCGGTCGTCGGACTGCAGCACGAGCACGAGCATGAGCGGCCGACGACAGGGCCGGCGACGGCGAGGGCTTGCAGGTCCATGGACGAAGGAAAGGTTGCATCAAACAAGGCCGAACTCGATCGAATTGGTGCGGAAAGCCAAAAAAATGACCAATTTCGATTGAATTCGAGAGCAAACCGATCAAAGTCGAAACTTTACTACCTCATTCGATCAACTGATGACCAAAACCGAGGAAAGGTGGGATCTTTCCGACCCAATTCGACGAAGACGATGGCCAGTGAAATAGATTCGATCCAATTGCTTCGATTTAAGCAGATGAAAACTGAGAAAGTGCAGAGAAAGAGGAGAAACGGTGAATGGAGGAAAAGGGAACGATTTTGAACAGAAAAAGAAAAATTAGGGATTTCCGATCGAGGAGTTGTTCCAAGAAGGGGCAACAAGAACAAGTGCGTTTGGTTTGGATGGTCGTGTTCTTTGTTTTCTATTTTTTTTTTTTCAATTTTTTTTACTGGTTCACTTCTTCTTTTCCCTCCGCCTTCTTCTTCTTTTGTTATTGTGTTCTGTTGCTTTTTGCTGCAATTAGTTGGATTTTAGTGCAATAAAAGAGGAAAAGAAATTATTTGGTAGATTTGGCGGCTCTCTTCATATAATAATAATAATAATAATAATAATAATAATAATAAAAGAAATGTATAGTATATTTGTAAAGAAAATATTCCACATATGATTAAATTATTTTGTAAAAAATATCATTATATTATATTAAAATTATCATACACGCTCTCTACTCTTAATAATAATAATTAATTTTTTTAGATATACATTTTTTTATACAGGCTGTTATAACAATTTCAACACTTGGAAGATCATTTTCTTTGATCCGCTAATTAATTGAACCAATTGAAAATAAATATTAACAGTTAATTAATTGATTAGATCGATCCACTAATTAATTGAATTAGAAAAGAGAATTAATAATAATATTCTCATCATCAAAGACTTTTAACTAACACTGAATATTATAAGGCCCTGTTTGACACGTCTCTAAAATAGCGTCTACAATAGCGTATAGCGTGTTGTTTAAGGTGTTTGGTAAGCACAATTAATAATAGCGACAAGCGATTGAAACTCAGCGTTTTGAGACACTTGACAGACCAACATCTAGGATAGCGACAAGCTTATGAAAATTTATTTCCAGATATACCCTCAAAATATTTCAATATTAGTTAATATTTGTATGATATATTTATTATTTTATATTACATGATCACTTTATTATTTATTAAAAAGCACAATTAATAATAGCGACAAGCGATTGAAACTCAGCGTTTTGAGACACTTGACAGACCAACATCTAGGATAGCGACAAGCTTATGAAAATTTATTTCCAGATATACCCTCAAAATATTTCAATATTAGTTAATATTTGTATGATATATTTATTATTTTATATTACATGATCACTTTATTATTTATTAATATTTTATTAACTTATAAATTATTTGGTCAGTTATTTATTTTATTATTATTTATTAATATTAAAATAATAATGTGTTATTAAATTTATGACACATATATTAATATAATTTATTAAATAATTGTTTGTATCTTTTTTAGTCATTTTATATTTATTAATTTGTTCAAACGCTGCATTTGCCAAATACTTTTACTAAATTTAATAATTAACTCGCTATCGCTAATCGCTAATCTCTAGTAATCGCTAGTACATGTCAAATAGAGCTTAAAAATGAGAATTATTTTCACTAATGATCCATCTGCATTTAATTTTAAGCTATAAATGTATAAATTTTACTCATTGAGTTTATTTCGAATTATCAACAGAGGAGTCACTCCAATAACGACAACTCCTCCTTGTCTTCTTCATTAAATTCCTCCGTCAATTTTCATAAAAAAATATTGTTAGCTATATTTTTTAACAATTTTAAAGTATCATTTTTACTCTTGTATTTTAATATAATAAAAAAATATAAATAAAAAAGAAAGGTTACAAATAATATTAAAAATGATTTATTTCAATAATTATGAGATATTTTGATCAGATTATTATTTTCTTAATTTCTTTAGATTTAAAATGGAAATAATATTTATAATTATTAAAAAATAGAGATAATAGATTTGAGTATAACTTAATGGGTTCATAAACTATAAAATTATAGTTTATAACTAAATACGAAAAAAAATATAAATGAGGAGGTGTCATAAAAAATAACCCTAAAAATAATTTATCATAAGCTGCTCTATTTTTTTTTTAAAAGATGAAAAGATAAAAAAGTTTCTTTTTACATATTAAGATGTTTTCGCTTTATTTTTCACTAAAATATTTTTTTTCAAGCATGACAATTTTAAGGAAAAAGAACAATGACTTGCAACAAAAAAATAATCTTAAATAAACACAAAAAAAAATCTAATTTCAACAAAGGCTTTTATATGGCAATGCTGCATTCTTTTACTGGAATGAACCATGTCCATAAATTAGTTGAAAACAGAAAAAAAAGGGCATTATTTTACTGGGAAAAAAATTGCTGCATCCGAATGGCTTGAGATGAATTTAATTGTGACTTCTTTGTGGACCGCATGGTCGCACAAACCAGTTTCAGATTACGCCAAGAGGAGTCCACAAGTATTTTTTTTTTTTCCTCTTACAATATTTTTTTATTTTTTCGGCTACAGTTTTTTAATTTTTTTATTCCTTTAAGTGAAAGGAACATGAAACCACTTCTGCTGCTTGATTTTAATTCTCTCTCAGCGTGGCAAGTTGAAAGCTTCAAAGCTGTTGGCTGCTGAAATAATTATATAAATTATACCACCACCTCTTTTTAATTTCCATTCACTTTTTTTTGTTTTTCCAAGAAAAAAAAAGAAGCCTTTTATTTAATTAGTTTTAAAAGATAGTATATCACAACAAACATTTAGGCTTGTTTTGATTAAAATAATTTAAAATATAAAAGAAGGTGACTTTGTAAGAGAGAAAATAATTCCAATTTTGAAAAAGTAAATCATTTTTTTTTAAATAGTTATCAATATTTTTCGATTAATTTCGGAATTATTTAAAAAAAATACCTTTTCATCAAAGCAAACGAAACGTAGTCCTTAAATCAACTTTGGATCAAACTATTTTATCGTCCACTCTTCTTTTTCATGCATTTCTCTTTTGTTGTCCCAATGACAATTAGTTTTCTTTGACCATAACATTTATTATAGAACTGGGATAAGGCTTCAGAGCATATTTCATTGTTCACTGCATTAAGAGAAATCCACAAGTTTAACACTTGATGAAAAATTTAACCAAGAAAAGTACATACTCAAACTTGTGAACTCTTAGAAATCAACATGTCAATTATTTTTATTTTGAGAGATGATTGATTGAAGAACATATTTCTGATAGAAAAAAACTGTCATATAACATCAATCAAAGTCCCCATATCAGTGGGGTTTCCTGTGTTCCTTTTACATTTTCTTCCTTTATGGTAGATGGTTTCTTTCTGTACTGTATATTCTGATTTGGAGACAGCTCTAAGAATAAGGTCACCTCCCAGAATAATTATGGGAATGGCCTACAGAAGAAAGGGAAAAGGCTGTGCAAGAGGGGCCATTATCACCTTGAACATGTATCCATCCTTCTGCATTTATGCTGAAGGCAGTATCTCAGATGCATGCATGGAACTGAGATACCTGACCATACAGCCGAGATGAAGAATAAGATCATGTGCCCCTCAGCCCTGATATTTTTGCTTCTATCTTCTCAAGAAGTAGATGTTTCAGCTAATTCAAATTCCTTCTTCTACAACACTTTTTACCATGGAAGATTATGTATCCAGCAGTTTGCTTCAACTTACATTAACATCACAATATCACAACACATTGAATTTGAAGATTGAACCATTCAGCACCATCTGTGCATTATGGGATTAATTAGGATCAAGGTTGCTTGCAGGCAGCAGCTCCACACCTGAGATGTGAACAGAAACTGTAAAAAAAAAATATCTCCATTGAACATGAACTACCTTTAATTAATATCACAAGTACAAGTAGATAACATCTTGCAGTGTCCATATTCATAAATGTAAATTTAAATAACTGCTAAAAATCATCAACAAAACACATTTTTCATCTTAATTCGAGATAAGGAGCTCCTGGCTGGATGATTAGACCAAAAAAGTGGTAGCTGAGACAGAAACATGACTAGCAAACTCAATTAACAATAACCCAACTGTCTTTATTAATATCTGTGAAATGCTTGTCAATGTAGCTGTAAATTTGATTTGGCCATTCAATTAAGACCACTCCATAGAAAGAAGTCAAAACCACAATAGAAAAGTACACATGCCACCAAACTAACAACTCCACCAAAGAAAAAGTGTTGGGTAGAACTGCTTTTTGAATCACAACATACAGTAGTCACAATCATCATGCGTATGTGGGACTCCAGCCAGCTGAATGTTTATTTGCTTGTGCTATAAAGTAATAAATAAGATACCTGTAAGTTCTGAGATTAAATTTAAAATCAATTTTCAAATCAAGTTTGGTTGGCACATCTAATTAGCAGGTTGTCCCGGGTTGAAAGACCGAGAGCTAATATCCCCAAGTTCGAACCTCGGAGTCATCAATTTGACCAGAGAAATACCGTTCTGCTTTTTGCCTCGACACGAATTAGTCAGGTGTTAGTAGTTCTGAACACCTAGGTACCCGAGCGGGTAAAAAAAATCATGTAAAGAAAGGAACATGGAACATGAACATCATATCCTCAAACAATAAGAAACAAATCATTGCTACACATCACTACCAGACAATGCCCATACTGATTCCAACGGACCATGTTGGTTGATAACTGCTAGCCTCCAAATTCTGCTCACTTTTCAGTACCCATCAGCAAAGAATGTGTTTTGGACATCAGCACCAATAAGCAATAAAATTAGAAGGTATTTCTGGCCTATAAACATAGCAGAAAAACTTGGTTATTCCATATACATAACTAAAGATCCTAATGATGGACTTTTAAGTTGATTATGATACTTGTATCTGAAATGCTATATTTTGACATATTCCTTTGTGTACTCCAGTCAATCAACATTCCATGTGAATCCAAGAAAAGTTGTCTTTGAATGTGCTTTCTCTAAAAGGAACATGAATGATCATGGATACTTCCATATCTCAAGATCTACAGCTAAAGTGAAGGGTCTTTTAGTGTATTAAAGTCTCAACTCAAATCACAATGAGGCATAATATAGAAGCATCACTCTTCAAGAGGATCATAATATAGAAACATCATTATATGTTTAAAATGAATGTTATTTGCTTGACATATTATATAACTTGAAGCTGCATTCTTTACATTAATTTACTTTACATTCTTAATGTGGCCCAGATTCAATTAAAACAGAAACATCCAAAAGAACAAACTATGCTGAAGCAAAACTTGATTGGCAAGAACCACACATATCAAGAATTCCTGTTGGCTTTCTACTATTAGCTGTAGAAACTAAAAAACAAAAAGGAAAAGACATAAAAATTAGCACCACATTAAATTCCTAATAGAAAGAGGACAATATTAAGCTAGATAACAATTTAGAAGAAATGAAAAACAGTTGAAAATGAGATGTGTATCTGATGCAGAACAAGAGTAATATTCTGGACCTTTTGCCCTAGCATTTGGTCTTTAGTTGTGGGCTTTTAGCATAGCCCATTAGTTTATTTCCCTTTTGATTAGTCTTTTCTTTTATTTAAGTTTTCATGTTATTTGATTACATGGGATGGAACTTTATACAAGCCCCCATAAGGTTGTATCAGAATGATGATTTGATGAATGAAAATTATCCTCTAGTTATTTCTTAAGCGGATAACTTAGTTAGGGTTTAGGAGTGGTTAACTTAGTAGATCTCCATCGATATCTATTAGCAAAGATAACATAAGATAACAAGGTAAAGCAATTGATAAAAACTTTAGCTTCTAAGGGAACTGGTGAGAACAGCTGCTAGCTTAATAATGTCATTGTATAAGCCATAAATTTCATTTTGCATTTATGAAAAATTATTAGAAAATTTAGGTTCACCTATCAATTTTGACAAACAAGATTCTCCATATATTGAGCAATTGATATATAAAGTCTTCAGATATGTAGTGATGGATAACAGGAGATAGATTTACTGACCATAGCCTTTTTTTTTTTGAAAGGTTCACAGCCTTTTGTTTTAAGACGGATATGAAAAAGTAGTTAAAGATCATATCATCATATAGTTCTCACATTTTTGTTCTGAGAGCTGAAAAAGATATGGGGTTAATAGCCAAATACATTCTAAGGTAAAACAAGACCTTACCGTATATGTATTATGGCAACTATAAATCTGGAGTACTATATAATTTCAATTCACAGAAAATTTTCATAAACTACTAGTTTGCTGCTATGTACCATGAAGTGATCCACAGAGAAAGGAATGCACCTTGGTGTATTCACAAGGAAAAAACTCAAGTGCAGTTTCTGACATAAGTTTGCATCAAAAGCCGACACAGTTCTTATGTTCCCACAGTTGATACAAGAAATGAGCCAAATATCATTTTTCTGCTAAATTTCTCAGGAGGAAGAAATTTAAGATATATGTGAGACGTAGGATAATGTCAAGTTGTCAACATCTGTGGCAAATTGTACTCTAGCAAACGAATATAAGTGGAGTTTGCTGGTAGTTAGAAGAATAGACACATAGGATCTATCAAAACTAAAGGAGGGGAAACTCGTGCCGAATGAATAAAGTCCCAAAGTAGCAGGCACCAAATTGAGAAATTGCTATGCACAATCCAATAAAGTGAGAATTTTGCAAGGTTGTCAAACTCGTAAAGCGGAGTCAACACGGAAATTCCAGGTAAACAGATGATTCCACATATATATATATATATATATAATATAGAAATAAAAAACATAAAAAATATCGATATATTTAAACTTAGATAAAAGAAGAAAGATTCTAATCATTTCATTTATATCATAAGCATAAATAATAAATAATGATATGTTAACTAAGAAAAATCTATTAAAAGTTAGTGAAAATAAATTGTTACTCTCACGTGCCAAATAAAGAGGAACTAAACATGAATTCCTCTTCTTGTCGTCTTATCGTGAAGAGGCATGAGCAGGGGAGGCTAATGAGAGCATCACTGAGCAGCTTCAGAGCATCATACAAATGCCTCGATGATGACAAACAATGATCAAACTTGGGCAGTGACAGCGGCGAACATGAGCAGCGGCAGCAGCACCGGTGAACACGAGCGGCAGGAATGCGAGCAAATGCGAGCAGCAGTGGCGACAGCGAACGAGCAGCGGCACAAGCAAGCAGTGGCATACAACAATGGCGCAAGCAGCGGCAGCAGCAACAAAGGCCAACAGCAGCAGCGGCACAAGCGAGCAGCAACAGTGACAGTAACAGCAGGGAACACAGGCAATCACTTGGATTTAGGGCTTGAGGCCACTCGGTCAGACAAAAAAAAGGTGGGCACGGCGGCACCGACTCATTTTTTCTTACTGTAAGATAAAATCGAGTTGACACACGATTTTGACAACCTTGGAATTTTGTAATCATACAGTGGATTAGTAGTATGAAGTTTCAAGAACCATATTTCCTCTTCCTCTGGTGGCTATGCGGGTAAGAACCTAAGAACTTTGAATTTGCAAGCTCTCTTGGAATAGGAGCACCCACAGATTTCAGATTCTGCACAAGGTCCCTGAATAACCTCTTGTCCTCCTCATTTATAAAGACAATGGCCGTACCGTCTTCTCCCATTCTAGATGCTCGCCCAACCTGATGGACAAACTCTTCCATTGAATTTGGCATGTCAAACAATATCACCTGCCGTACTTTCACCAAGTCAATGCCACGTCCTAATACTCCAGTAGATACAATGACAGAGACCTCTCCAGTCAGAAAGAGCTTCAAACTTTCTCTCCTTTCCTTCATGGTCTTCTCGCCATGAATTGAAATAGCTTTCAGTCCAGTTGCAACAGTAATTGCTTCTGACAGAAGGTCAGCTCCCAGCCTCGAACCGACAAATATGACTACAGGTGGTTTGAAATGTTGCTTACTCGTCAATATGTCAAAAAGCTTCTGTTTCTTTTGTTTGGATTCTACCCAGATGACCACTTGTTTTACTGAGTTGTTTGGTTGGCTCGGCTTCCCGCAGGAGATATATATGAAGTCCTTTGCCATTGTGCTCACCATTTTCTCAATCCCTGTAGAAATTGTGGCTGAGAACATCAATACTTGAGGCTGTGGTAGTGCCTGAAATATTTGCATAACTTGATCTCGAAATCCTTGCTGCAGCATGCAGTCAACCTCATCTAAAACCAGAACACCTACATCATTTAGATCAATGTCATGTTTAGTCAGAAGATCTATCAACCTTCCAGGAGTGCCAACAATCAACTCCACACCATTTTGAATCCGGTAGACTTGTCCTGCTAAAGGGTCACCACCAACCACGAGAGCAGTTTTGAAAGGTAGAGCCTTTCCAAGAACTTTTGCTTGATCCTCAACCTGCACACAAAGCTCCCTAGTGGGAGCCAGAACCAATGCCAATGGACTTTTCTGTCTGCCAGGGTGTTGCAACTGTTTTCCGGAACAATATGAAATTATAGGAACTAGAAATGAAGCTGTTTTTCCAGAACCAGTTTCAGCAGAAACAAGCAAATTCCTCCCCATCAGTGCTGAAGGTATAGCTTGCATTTGAACTGGTGTTGGCATCACATAACCAGCAGCTTCAAGATTTCTTTCAAGCTTTTGTGGGAGATTGCAAGAAGAGAAGGATAAGACCGGGGGAGGAACAGAGTTCCCTTTGACACAAATTTCAATTCTGTTTCTCAAATATTCAACCTGAATGGATGTAAGGCTTTGTGGGTCAAATCTACCGTTGTCTCTCACATATGTGCATTCATCATTGGTAGGAATCTTCAACTGGGGAGTGCGTATCAAAGATGGATTTTGAGCCTTCTCATGCTTAGCTAGAAGAATTCTTTTGCATTCCATACTGCAGATATCATCATCAGTCTGGTCACATATATACTCGCCATAGCGTCCACAAATGACGCATTTCGGCTCCCCTGGAAGTGCCTCCCTCTGATCTTGACATCTCTCTTTCACTGGGGCTTCTGTGATAGCAAAAGAAGTTAAGAAATGAGTATATCCCTAGAGCTTAAATAGTGCAATGATAAAATTTAACATTCTCATGGCACACGTTGATAAACATTTCAAGTGCAACAAAAAGTTAAAAAGAGTGTCACTGAAAGTGCATCGAAATTGAATGTTAGACTAATCAAGTCGACCTATGCTGGCATCTCTGAACAAAATGACATTTCAACCAATTAAAACAACTGCATAGAGTTGAAATTCACAAATTAATGCAGGTTGAGATTTATGACAAAGAAGAAATGCTAGAATCAAATTGGTGAACGAAACCTATAGTGAGCTGGTACAGTTGGAACAAGAAAGTAATGCCTCATGGCACAATCTTAAATGCAGAAAATGAACTATATGTATTGCATTCTTCTCATCTCAGCAGCATGATTTGTTTTACGAAATCAAGTGAAAGCAAAAGGTCAGGAAGATTTAACGAGTTCAAAGTATACGCCATCGTTTTCTGTTCATTTATAGATGAACAAACTTGGTCGAACTCAAGGAAGAGTTAGCACGTGCAACATTGGCATTATAAGGACTGAAGAAAGAAGAGCTTTAAGTTTTGAGCAGCGATACCTTCAGTTCCATCACCATTCTCAGTAGTTCCAGGATCACCATTACTGACCAACACATTCATGGTATCTTCCATCTTTCGGAAGCGCAGCTCAAGCAGCTGCACCACACATATCGAATACTCGGATCAAAAAATTAACAGATGATACCAAAAGGCAAATGAATTAGGAAAAAGAACAGAACAATCAAATAAAAGAGGCAACAGACACGAATCTAACTGGAATTCCTGAAACAAACGATTGCAGAAGCGATCAAAAAAGGAAATTTTCTCGGCAATTAGATGACTTTGGAAAAAAAATTGAGGCTTTCTACTGTGACGACCAACCCCGACATAGACGACTGATAACCGTCACGAGGGGGTTAATATAGTCAAATCACTAATTCAAATATTGAATCGTTGCGAAAACATGATAAGGAATATTAGCCAAGTCATGAATTTCCCAAAAATTTCGGCATGACCGCGGTGTAAAATGGATTAATTGGCAATATTGCTCATGGATACAAAGTGATAGAACACTTAATATGGATCAAAATAAGATCAGATAAAGGGACAACTGCTCGCAATGGTAAACTGTGTGCACAAGAGCACGAAGACTCATAAACAATATCCAAAAAGAGGAGCAATGATCCTCGTGAATCCACACGTGGGATATAACATAAATTTCATATCCATAGGCAA
This sequence comes from Pontederia paniculata, assembly GCA_001647135.1. NCBI lineage: Eukaryota > Viridiplantae > Streptophyta > Magnoliopsida > Commelinales > Pontederiaceae > Pontederia > Pontederia paniculata. Next base: position 100,694 of record LTAE01000022.1, read on the forward strand.
GTACGGATGAATATCAAATATCAAAATTAGGAACTACAGAAGAGTTTCCTACTTATAAATATATAAATAAGCAAATGATAATTGGACTAAACAAAGTCCGTCCCCGGCCTCACTCAAATAGAAAGATTCGCGCCGCTCACCGGAAATGAAGAATGTGCTAACATCCACTGGTTTCTTCCGACTCCGGCGTCTCACTCACTCAAGATACACTGGCATTCACACCATAAACATTAGCTGAGTTTTACACCATCACAGGTTAACTGAAAATTACAGCCTACTCACAGTCTCACTCACTCTCCGCCTTCTCCTTGCGTCTGGTTGCTTGTGCACAACGCGGACACGTAAATGGCTGCCATAGGACGAGATGGAATCAAAGCTTGCAACTAATTGGACCTATAACTGAAAATTACAGCCTACGCACAGCAGCATAAATTGCCGAATGCTGCAACGCCAGTGGTCTCGCAGAAGTCTCGGCCCTACACTGAAAATTGCAGCAAGATTCATTAAGGTCCCATTTGGCTGAGGAATGAAACCAAGATTAGGGTCTTATTCCCCGAGTTTTAACCAAAGACTTCTTATTCTACTTTGTGGGTCCCACAGCATACGGTGAAAAAAGTTGAGAGTACCAAAATCCACCTCAACTCAACTATTCCCGGTGGATTAAGACTTTGAGACTATCTATTGGATTAAAATACTCTAATTTATCAATACTACTCCACCAACCAAACAAGGCTTAAGGGGTCGCATATGATAACTTAACCTAAATCCCTCACCGGGTCGTCTGAAGCATGAACGACACAACAGAGAAGAATTGACTACCGCTAAATCGTAGACGGCCAACCCGAAGATCTAACAGAAGAAAGGCTCATCTCCTATTCCATCGAAAACCCATCGAATTAGTTCATTCCCTCGACCAAAACCCTAATCAACGTTACTGCTACATACCAGAAAAGAGATGAGCGTTGCTCCGTCTCCGGCGATGTCTCAAAACGGCGGCGATGGAGCTCCAAATGCAAAATGGCGAATCGGATACCCTTGAACGAAAACCCAAATCAAACCTCAGAAAAGCTCGCAAGATCGGAGGGAAACGAGAGAAAGGTACCAGGAATGGAGATGACGGTTCGATGGCGGCGAATCGCGACAAAATTTGTCCGACGTCGCCGGCGGTCGGCTCGTGTCCGAGCTGCAATCGCACCCCAAAACGCCTCGACTCCTATACCAATGTGCTCGAGTCTCCGATCAGAGTAGCGTTGTACCGTCCGATTGCTGCGACGTCGTCGGAAAGTTGTCCGGCGGGGGCGTCCTGGAACGGCGGCGTCGTCGCGTGCGAAAGAGAGAACTGACGGGAGAGTTTGCGAAATTTACGGAGTTATGACACTGTGGGTTTTGACAGGTTTGGCCCATTACGTCTACGAAGTTAAATAGGAACAAGTAAAGATGAGAAATTTAAGATACCCAACGACGATGGCCGGCGTTTCGGCCCATCATTGATCGTGGATGAAGCCCAAGTCACTGATGATTTGGGCTTAAGGCCCATCAACGATCGTGGATGAAGCCCGAATCATTTATGGTGTTGGGCTTTTTATGATGTGGCAACAAAAGGCCTCTCTTTTATTATTATTATTATTATTATTATTATTATTATTATTATTATTATTATTATTATTATTATTAT